>PVKE010010635.1:0-31668 GCA_004027555.1 Craseonycteris thonglongyai | reverse complement strand
CAGCGCTCAACCCGCTGAGCCGTCCCGGCTTTCCCCCAGCCGTCCCGGCTTTCCCCTTGATTTCTTAAAAATATTTTTCTTCAGTATCCTTATCAATAAATTCTAGATTCCTCAATTAAGATGAGGACAAAATAAAATTTTACCTAAAACACAGAAGTTTATGCAGTCCACTATACTGTTTAATTAGTAATGACAAAACAGGACTTTTGTATCTTTAAAAAAGGCACTTTGTGGGGGAAAGCCGGGACGGCTCAGCGGGTTGAGCGCTCGCTTTGAGGCCACGAGGACCGAGGATCGAATCCCGGCTCCGGCCCAGGCAGGACCCACGTGCTGAACTGCGGAGTTCCCACAGTTTGGTTCTCTAACTGTCTCTGTCTCTGTCTCTCTCTCTCTATCTGTCAAAAAGTAAAATAGAAATAACTATGCACTGAAGACAAAAAGATAATTTCTCTCTATAAATGTGAAAAGATAAAAAAAAAGGCACTTTGTGAACATTTACCTGGAAAATATTTTTATAATCATCAAAAATGATAAATAGCTTATTGTCTTCATATTTTTTAAAGCTTCTAAATGAGCAATGGCAAGCTAAAAGTATATAGTTATGAGTAAAATTTCTCAATTTATACTAATACATTCCATAGTAATTTATTCGAATCTATGGAAATCTAAATTGTTAATGACATTTATAGTTAATACTGAAGTATTCATCCTAAAGATACTCCCAAACATATTAAACTGAGGTAAGATGGACTAAAAAGTTCAACAACTCTTGGATACGTAAAGCGATTACTTAATCCTTAAGTACAACACTCTAATTCAGGCGTGCCCAATCTTTTGGCTTCCCTGGGAGAAATCATTGGAGGAATTTTCTTGGGCCACACGTGAAATACATTAAAATTAATGATAATTGATAAGCTAAAAAAAGCAAGATAATCTCATAATGTTTCAAGAACGTTTACCAATTTGTGTTGGGCTGCTACAAAGTCACCCTGGGTTGCATGCAGCCTGTGGCCCAATAGTTGGACAAGCTTGTTCTAATTAAATTATCTGTATTAACTAATTTCAGCTACAAGTTACTAAAATGTAAGAAGAATAAAAAGATAAAGTATAGGAGTGAGAAACACTAAATTAGAGGTGGGACCTTAAACAGACTGTTACTCAAATAATTTTTCAGACTATAAGGTCCTCACTATGAACACTAAAACTCATGATACATGAAGAGTAAGAGACACCTCTCATGATGCAAATTATAAACTGCTTTATTAAGAGCAAACTGCATACCAGCTAAGTAGTTTCATTTTCTGTTATTAGACCACCATATTATGTAGCCAGTGTATGACTATGACACCTGATTTTAAAATGTCAGAATAAAGCTTATACCTCTTTCACTACTGTATAATAAAAAAATATATAAAGTATTTTATAATTTTCTTTATGAAGATGTAAACATTAGGACTCAGGTCTGTTAATTAAAAACACTCATTGTTTTCATTCTAATTCACCTGTGTGAAGAATTTAAGCATTGAAATGGACTATAACAGTACTTCTCAATTAAAAAAAACCTTTAAAATAATCAGTTTTGTACTTAAAAATTTATATTTAAAGCATCTTAGGTACAATTTAGACCTTAACCTATAAAACAAACAAAACCAATTAAAATAGTTGGTAAGCTCTAAAATTAAGCATTTTCACAATATTAAAAAGATTGGAGAAAATGTAACTGAATTACAATGTTAAGAGACTATAATGGGACGTTAGTATACCGGTAACTTAGGAAACATTTTTGACTCCAAGTTTTAATTCGTAAACTCAATATGGTGTTGAACTCAGTTCCTTAATAAGTATGAGATTTTTAACTTCCAATGTCTTCTAATAGAACAGTAATATAATAATTTTCTATTTTAATATAACTCATAAACTTTTGCTAATAAATAACACTTAAAAAACACTTATTTTTGAGACAGAACTTACTTCTATCAAGTAATAGCCACTTGGATCAATTTATTCTTCATATTACCAAAGTGTTTTGAGCATTTTGATTTTAAGAGGATACTCTGTCAGGAAATTTTTGGTTTTCATGTGCCTACTTTTAATTCAGATAATTTATTTCTTGGAAGAGATCCTCTAGAACAGCACTGTCCAACAGAAATATAATGCAAGCCACAAGTAATTTAGTTTTCTGGTAGTCATATAAAAAAAAAGGAAAAACAGATGAAATTAATTTTAATATACATATTTTTATTGAAACTAATTTATCCACAGTATCGTTTCAATGTGTAATCAATGTAAAAAGTTATTGAGATTCTTTTTTTTGTACTAAATCTTCAAAATCTGGTGTGCTTTACACTTAAAGTACATCTCAATTCACACTTGCCACATTTCAAGTGCTTAATTGCCACGTGTGGCTATTGGCTAGTTTTGGACAGTGCAACTCAACTCTCTTTAAAATAATAAAGTAATACTCAAAACTTACTTTTATTAAGAGTTTGAGGTGAAAGTCACACCTACACCTAAGGTTTTCATAAAATTAGAAATCCCTAAGGATCATAAAGATGTACCATACATTTATGAGACTAGGTGCACAACATTATTTGTAATTTTTAGCTGGCTCTATTTTACCACATGCTTCCTTTTTCCATCACTAGAAAGTGAAACTTCAACCCAGTCCAAACAAAACAATAAGCAAGTACTGATTATGATAAGACCTTGTTAAAAGTTTAACATTCTTATATATTGCATACAAGGTATAAGTTCTATTTTTTAATATAAAATTCTGTGTAAAAAAAAACGCTTCACCCACAAGATTTTTAACTTTTTCAAACTGAAAAAGACAGTAAATTACCAAAGCAGAAGGTCTATTAATGAAAACATATGAACAAAGGACATAAGTCTTCTTATGTGTCAGGTTAACACAACAGTTAACAGATCAGGAGTAACTCAAAATGAACACTTCAATTAAATCCTCAAAGAACAGGAACCAGTTTGAATTACAATACCTGCTTTTTCTAAACATGTCTGGAATACCGTATATGTTTAACATTTTTTTTGTTCTAGTAATTTTCCAAACTCTAAAATTTGGAAAACATGAATCTCCAAACAAATCAACAAAAATGGCAATATTGAAAAATGGTCTTGGACAGGATGTAATGGTCTCTATTTCTTCAAGAACTGAATGTAGAAGTAAACAACATAGAAAGGGGATGTTATGTTAAAACAGTGCAGTTCCTTAGATAAGAGCAACGCTAATAGTAGAGTCCATGAACTTTCCTTTATGTTTAAAGAAACCTTAACTAAATTTGTATTTAACTATAAAAGGGCTGCATAGGCTAACCAAAACATGTTTCTTTGCTTTTAGGCAATTATATCAATTTAGTGTAGCAACACTAGCTTTCTCAGGGTAATCAAAACTTCCTATTGGAACTTAAAAGATGGAGTAATATGAAAATGGAAAAAATTACTTAAGCATTTTATTTGGGATACAAAGTGATTCTCATCACTGGGGGGTGGGAGAAAAGTAGGAATTAAAAACAAGGGGCCTGGGTAAATTAAGAGCAGGAATTAAATGGGAACATAGGTGGTTATAACAAATAAAACAGGTTAGTAATCACGAGATTAGATCTACTTTGGGTCAGTGACTACTTGAGACTATTTCGGTGTCAATGTTTTATCTGCCGGTATCTTAAAACTCTTGCGTGATTCGAAAGATTAAGAAATGACAGCTACCCTCCTCTCTTCCTAAAAGCAAGGCACAGAGAAAAGTAGACCTGCCTGAGAAACAAAGATGCTTCCTACCATTCTTCTAAGATGGTGGAACAGTCTCCCCTTAAGAGGCTTCCCCAAGAAGGAAAGATGAAAGAGGGAAAGAAGAAAGCCACTGCAAATTTCCTGGCTATTTCATGCCAGCGCTCCGTCACATCACTGTGCAGCACTCCGGCCCAGCCATCTCCGTCCCGGGAGGTTAAGCCCTCCCAGGGCATTGTTTAGCCGGGGTCCCCATTCACCACTCGGATGGCCTCCACCATCCCTGCACTAGGATCTCGCAAAGCCTCAGGGCAGAATGCCGAAAAGCTCGGAGAGGACTTGGTTTCGAGGACCTCCTCCACCCTTCTCTTACTAACTGGTGTAGAGACGGGGAGGGAAGCCTGGCTTTGCTTGGGTGGATTTCTTAGGGGTCAGAGGCGTCCCCGCGGCCGGTGTGGAAGGGAGGTGGCCATTTGCGCCAGGCCTCCGTATCGAAAAAGCCCTACCAAGACGAAGGGCCTCCTCTTCAGGCCCCGGACTCCCATCACGGGTGTCAGGTGCGGTCCTCAGTTCCCCACCCAGGGGGCACCGTCAACGACATCGCACAGGCCCCGAGCTGAGACCGGCCTCCCGCCCGATCGCCGGGGACCAGGGGCCGGGCTGGGTCCCGACCGCATCGTGCCCGCCCCCGCCCTACCTGAGGGGGCCCAGGCGGAGTCGCTAAGGGCCACTCCCTGGAGCCCCGCGACGGCGCGGTTCGGCGACGGAGGCGCCTCGTCTCGCCGGGGCAGAGCTCGGCGGCGGTTTCACGACCTCAAGCTCCATCGGGAGGTACAGGGACAGCCCCGTTGGCGGCGGCGGAGGCCGCGACGGGGCCTCCTCCTCCTCCTCCCACCGCCTCCTCCTCCTCCTCCTCCTCCCTCCTCCTCCTCACCACGGAGGCGGACCTGGAGGAATCCTGACCAAGCCCTCGCGAGAAGACACTCCCCACTTCACGCGAGATCACGCAAGACCGGGAATTGGGGAGGTGGAAGTGAAGCGTAGTAGCCTCTGCCACCTAGCCTACGCTCCAGCTTCCCTCTGGTCGAACCGCACCACCCCCATCACGTGACTAGGGAGACTGGGAGCACTGTGGGAGGTGCTGTTAAACCTAGACAAGCCGAAGGGGTTGATGGGAAACTCCCTGTGCATTCATCTGCACCTTGAGCCGGACTCCAGGACACTGGTTTGAGCCAGTGTCTAACTCCCCACATGAAAGCGTGGGATCCATTTACATCTGTATTACATTCTCTCCCATATCAAATGCTGACCCCATCCCTCAATCCCTCTATATAGGTACCAAGCAATCTCAATGTTTCAAAAAAGAAAAAGAGAATGTTTGGCAGGCAATACCCAGCTCTTTAATAACGAGAAAACGCTTAACTTCTCAGAAACTGGCAGGAATAAAAATTCAAGCACAAACTCTGTCATTAATAACTAAAATACTTGTTGAAGGATTTTTTTCCCAGTAAATCGTGAACTGTATACCTAACTTCTATGAGTAGCCAGGAAAAATTTCCTTCTTTAAAATTCACAAATGTAGAAAAAACATAACTCTTTATTCTCATCTCCAGTTTATTTGTTATGTAAACATATAGGATAGCTACATCCAAAGAGAAAGGGTAAGGATTTTCTCTTACATCAAAGTAACAACTACCTTTTCAAGATTTATATACATAAACGCCATAAATGATCTGGCTGAACTCAAATATACTGCATTTTTTTCCCATCTTATCAGAAACAAAAACAACTAAAAGTGAATGTTTTAAATGAATAAATTCAACACTTTACTTTGCCATACCTGCATTTTAAAATATTCCATTTTCCTGAATTTAAACACAACATGCAATCACTCTCATAGGAATGTTTTGAGATCACTCTGTGCTAACTGAACAAGAATAAATAATAATAAATAACAATCATCACTGTCACAAAATACCCCTTCCCCCCGAGCAAAAATCTCAAAGTGCTTACAAAAAATCTCACAAGACTCTTACAAGGCACACATAAAATTAAACATAATCCAACCATAACTCTTTTCAAACATCAAACGATAGTTGATAACAATTCTTAAAAAAAGTTTACTATTTATTTACCCAACCCTCCTCCCCCACAAAATTTCACCCTAGGAAGTAAAATTAAGTATTTCAATCACAAACTATTTCTGAAAGATGTTTTCATGCCTACATATGGCCAATTGTAGGTCAAATGGGACAGAAAATTAAGAACCACACTATCATGTTCTCCAGAATACTATTTACTTTAGAAAAATTCTGTCTCCAATACAGTATGCAAATAGCAACATTCATAAAGACTACACTCTCCTCTCTTGTTTTCACCTCTTCTGTTTTTAAGCAACGCAAAAAAATTTAAATTTAAAAAATGATAGAATTTTAGACCTGGAAATGATCTTACAAATTACCAAGGTCAGTTATTTTACATATAAATTTAAGAAAAGCTCAAGAAGAGGTGACCTGTCCAATGTCATAAACATGAAGCGGTTTTCTTATCAAATATGAGAGTGGGATTCTTTAAAGTCCTTCCCAGAGTTAAAATGCTATGGAGACTGTATTTTTCACAAAAGTATCACAAAAAATAGTTAATGTTAACAATCAACATGTGATTCACCACAAAATTCTTATAAATGGTACAAGGTATATTACATATTAAAATATGGAGGGGCCTCAACAGAAACTAAATATAGCAGAAATTCTACAAAAAGCTGAGGTGCATAGAAGAGGAATAGACATCTTGAAAGTTAAGATGCATCAAGTTTACTAAAACTAGTTCCTGTGTTTTAGAGAATAGGATTTGCCCTGCAATGTATTTTAATCTACTATGACAACAAAAAAATGTTTTGTGTTATAAGGATATTAGAGAACAATGGCTCATAACACAATCTGCACTATCACTCTCAGAAAAATAACCATACAATCATGGTTTTGTTTTTGGCACATTTCTGGAAATATGAGCATCAAACTCTAGAGATGGTTAAGATTTTTGTCAACACGCAGTAAGTAGACATCGCATTATGTTAATGAAGTTAATATTAATAATTAAGAAAACACTAATAGCTACCCATATTTAAACTGTTCATCTAGTGACAATATAGATTGACAATTCAAAATGAAAAAAGGAACTACTGATACACACACACAATGAGTCACACAATGAATCTCAAAGGCATAATACTGGGTGAAAAAGCATCTCAAAAGGGTACATACTGTAAGATTCCATTTATGACATTCCAGAAAAGATATAACTATAGCAATAGAGAACTGTTGCCAGGATTTAGATTTAGGAGGAACTGGTTGCAAAGGGGCAGCATGGGAAGCTTTGGGCAGTGATGGAATGTTCTGTATCCTGACTGCAGAGGTGGTTACGTAAATCTATACATGTTAAAGTTTGTAAAACTGTACAAGAAATCATTTAGCAGCAGGCATCACACTATTCAAGAAATAAAAGGAGCAGTGAGAAGCAACTAGATATGAGAAGTGTTCTTCCATCTGATAACCTCACAGATGTCTGCTACAAGTGTTTTGACCTACCATTCCTGTTACATTGTAAAAAACTGACAAAGGTCAATGTATATGCTAACTAAAAAATAAAATGAAATAAAGTTAAACAATGAAAGAGTAGAAATATCTTTGGTAAAATTGGGATTTCTAAGTAATTATTTAGAGCTTCAAGCCAATGGTACAATTTTACTGGCCACAGAATTATTCAATGCAACTGCATTAATTGAAATCAAGACATTCGGACCCAATTAACATTTATAAAATACGAGGGTTGTCCAGAAAAAATCCAACCATTGTCAAGAAGTTACATGGCTGGATACTTTCTGGACAGCCTCCGAATGTGTATTAACAAACCACAGATATAGTATTTTAAGGAATGTTAGGCCATGTGTAAGGAAATTCTGCTATTCCCAAGCAAATTTGAATTGTATTTCTTTATAGTTTAAAATAGGTACCTTGATGTTTAGTTTGCAATCCAATAGCAGTTAAAAAAAAATTGGGGAAGCTGGGATGGCTCAGGGGATTAAGCGCTCGCTTTGTAGCCCCAGGGACTGAGGATCGAATCCCACCCTGGCTCATGCAGACTCATATGCTGAACTGGGGTGAACAGTTCAGTTCTTGCTGGGGACTATGAGGGATACCCCCGTGCCCACCTGTGCAGTGAAACTATATGGAAAACTAATGTTGTCAACTATGGAGACTGCTCTGGGCCCTCCCCCTTCTCTCTCTCTCTCTGTAAAAAACAATAAAAGTAAAACTTAAAAAAAAAAAAAAAAGTACCCTCCCCCTTCTCTCTGTATCTGTCAAAAACAATAAAAATAAATCTTAAAAAAAAAAACCTTAAAAAAAAAAAAGTTAACTAGTCATACCAGTTCGTTAATAACGAATAATAGTTTTTAAAATTTCTCTTCCCATTATCTTATTAAAATTACTGTATGGTTGGATTTAATTTTATTTCAATTACCTAGAGACTCAAAAATCACAATTTGGAAATATTGCTGGATCCTGTCACTAGAATCAAGAATATTTAAGAGAACAGAATTTCTCTAGGTATACCACTGGGACTTGTATATCATGTACAACACGAGATAGTATCCCATCAGCTTTATCACGTCTCCCACACTTTGGAATTGGTAGCAGCTCAGAAAGAATAACGTGTAGGCTGACTGAAAATAAGACCCAAAGATGGGGGGCAAATGCAGTATTACAAAATCTGCATTTCTATAGAAAGGCTTGCCTAACAGAATAAGGCTTAGATAGCAAGGTGTAATTCTAATTACAAATGACTTTGCTTCTTGAGATCATGCTTGGGTAGCTTTTCACCACTGCTCTGGCCATGGACAGAGGTTAAGTGCTTTTTGAGGGCTGATTTGTGCTTGAAATCCATGTCACAACAGTGGCACTTGTACGGCCGATCTCCACTGTGTATGTTCAAGTGGTCCTGCAGAGTGCTTTTAGCAGTAAATGTCTTCAAGCACACAGTACACTGAAAGGGCCTTATGCCCATGTGCCCTCGAATGTGTCGGTTGAGATTTTTCTTCTGTGTAAATGTTTTCCCACACTGTAAGCACAAGAACAGTTTATGCATCTTAAGGTGGCGCAAATAGTTTTCAACATGAAGAAATCCTCGAGGACACCTAGGGCACTGGTGCCTCAGTGAGTAAGAATCCTCCACATTCTGAATCTCATTTGCCACACCAAGATTTCCTTCAGTATTACCACCAAACAAGCCCTGATCTTGATTTATAGGAACTTCTGCCACTCTGCTCTCAACCGTTGAATTGATCATTGAATGCTGTGTTTCAGAGAAATACATGCTTGCTTTTGAAGAGGTACAAGGCTGTGAAAACTGCCCATTTTCTACACTAGCGGTGCTGATAGATTCCACATGGAGGATGCAAATTTCATTGTCTTTAAAACCTATATCTACAGAAGACAGCTCTGGTGACTTCAGTTCCTTTACCTCTGATGTCAAACTCTCTACTGTAGACTGTAAAGCATTGCTTGCCTCTTCTTTAACATGGAAATCTATGTTTATAGGACTATCTTCTGAAATTTCAATGATCTCACAGTCTTTATCTGAATTTTCTTCTTCATTCTTAACATCTGGATCAGAAGATTGACACAGGTCGGTATGCTGATTGTTTTTCATCGAAAGATCAATTTCCAGATACTTGGACAAAGCTTCTGTGCACTTTTCCACAATGTGAACCATCTGAAGGTAACTAGCAGCAGTTAAATATTTCAAAAGCTCTTTCCTTTTAACTTCAAGTGCTCCCGTATAGCAAGATAGCAACAATTTTCTGCCAACTTCTGCACTCTGCAGGATGGTTATTCTGATGTGTTTTGACTGTGTGAGTAAAAACTGATCTCTCATGAAAGTTGAGCAGGCAGCCAAAATCACCTTGTGCCCCTGGAACTCAGTGTCATTAATATAAATCGACACATCACAAAATAAATTCTGCTGTCTCAAGAGATTCATTTTCTGCAAGACTACATCTCCTTGCTGTTCAAACTGGAAGTGCAGAACATCAGATTCAGCAGCCATGGTCACAATCTAAACAAAATAAAACACAAACATGGATGTAAAGATAGGGAATGCTTTCCTACAGTGATAGTAAAAACAAGCAAACAAACAAAGCAAATCCCAAACATGAGTTGGGTGTAAAAAAAAAAAAAAAAAAGACTCAAATTCCAATCTGGGTGCTAAGAGTAAGCCCTATGCCACCATGACAAAACCCAGAAGATGAAAATGCATTACTCTATGATCTGTGGCATATTTCATATTTATTACAATGAATTGTACTTAAGTTTCTATGTTTTTCTCCTTGGTTAAATTTAAGTGTCTTTCAGTCAAGGGCACTGTTAATGCCTACCACTAAATGGAATTTACAGTTTCGCAAATTTGAAACCTGGCAATCGCCAGACTTCCTACTCCCCATCACTAATTCAGGTCTTCATTCCATTCACCTGACCAGTGACTACAATGTTTTCCAACAGGTCTCTTTGACACCACACTCTCCTACATTACAAACTTCCCTCCTGAGAGCCACGATCTTTTAAAACTTATTTTTTCCCCTCCTTCATCTGCTTTACTCCATTGCTATCCTCCACCTCCAGGAGAGCCTAAACTTAGCACACATGACACGCTTCATGATTTGGCCATTGATATCCAGGTTTTCACCATTCCCAGGCAAGACCCGGATGCACCTTCACACAAGTTAACGCCTCGCGCTTCCAGTTAATTTCTCCAGCTAGTGTATTTGGCTCTTTTAAGGCCCAAATAAGACTTCTCTGACTCCTCCTCCCGTCTCTCCCACAACAGCAGGTTGCTTCCAGAGCACCACGAAATGGTGTCTGGTTTCCGTAGCGAGTACAGGCGACCCGAAGAGTAGGAGCTGAATCCAGATCCCTGGTGGCCCCTATGATCCACCAGTTTGCCACAGGTCTTCCCCAAACCAGAGCTGCCAAGGCCAAGGCCCCGTCGGCCAGGTGGTTACAGGACCAGTCTAACAACTCCGGGAGTGTGCCCAGCTGTCTCCCTCCTCCTCAGGCTTCCTCACCTGCTCGAGTCTCCCTCGCACTCACTCACCCACTCGGAAAAATAAACCGAGGTTTCCGCCGCAGCGGCAGCCTAGGCCGGAAGGTGGATTGAGTTTGGGAGGAAACACATCCGGTGTCAACTAGGTCTAGTCCCCGCTGGGGTGGGCTGGGCGTCCCGGAAGGACATCCTCCCTCACTCCTGGAATGATGGAAAGGCGCCCGAGTTCCGGCTAATCCCATTTCTCCAGTCCCAGTTCCTGCAGGATCCGTTTCCCTTCGTGAGTTCTCCCTAACCTCCCAATCGCAGACGGGTTGTGAAGTTGGGGTACAGGGCTTCTTTCAGGGTCCCCTGCGGGACCAGTGGGAGGCCCTCACAGATTGTGGGCCGGGTCCGGGCCATCTACAGTTTAAAAGGTGGCGAAGACGACTGCCATAGTGATCATTTAATGCCTCCCATCAGGGTTCCCAGCGGTTGAATCTCTCTTCACCTGTCAGTCTATCGCCTCCTTAGCCACCCTCGTTTCCGGGCAAACCCAGGCCCTCTCTAACCTGTTGGCCTTTGTCCTCCCGTGTGCCGATCCCTACCACCGTTTACCTTTCAAAATCCCATCGTCCCTGCCGCCATCCTGAACTGCCTCTGAATTAGCTGGCTCCCAGTTGGGAGCCTGTCATCGACACTTTGGCTGCCTTCACTATTGTAATCATCATTCCTGTATTGAAATCTGTGACCTAGCTAGGCAGAGGTTATTTAAGGCAGTATCTTACCGATCTTTGCATTCCCGAAGTATAGCACTTAGTAGGTATCAAATATTTGCCAAATGAAGGAATATAGGAATATATAAATCAATTATTAAAGCAGTAGCTAAGTCAAAAAGTTCTCATGGAAGAAACTGACCCTAGTAACAATTTCTGGTTAACTCAGATTTGCTTCTGAAGCCGAGCTCAGCATGTTTGATTAATATGTTTTAATGAATAGGAATGAAGAAAGCATTCCTGTATTCAAATTCAAGCAACTGAAAAGGAAAGGAGGGGAGAGAGAAAACAAACACTCATACCAGAGCTTTGTCACACTTTTATTAAGGAAACTTCCCCATAATAAGTGAAGAGGTAGTTCATAGTATGTCTAACATACAACAGATTTAGAACAGCTATTCACCAGCTGAAATAAAATGTTCTGGGTTGTTTGTTTAGGATAATATTTTAGAAGTAGTGACACTGGTCACCTTCCATTTATATATCTTCTAATAAAGAAACTAAAACAAATTAAAACCACATCTGATTTACCTCAGAGCCATTTCAGTTTGGAGTTTGTCTTTAAAATTAAATAATAAATAAATAACTGTGACAGTAATTTTTTAAAGAAACTATAGTAAAGAGTGTTCTCACCTTTTTTGTTATCCTGGGGACTGATACAATACAAATGCTGAATAAGGTTTTATAAAAATCTTCCTCTATAAGGATATGACCAGTTTGGAAAGTTATCTTCCCCTATAAAACGTATTTTATATCAATTTCTTGGCTGTTTTGCAATACAATCTATAAAACTTGTATGTATAAACAAAGGAGAAAAGTCAAGTCCCACCAAAATTAAGAAAATGTCTCACAGAAACAAAACACCTCTCCAGCCAAGAAATGGAGGAGACTAAATCACTTCAGTGGTTTGCAGTTACAAAAGGTGAGAACTATAACTTTTACTGATACAAAACCATGAAGATGCAGATTTTAAACTATCAAAGAAAACAAGGCAGTTTCCTTTATTATTCTTAGTTTAAAATCAAATTGAAAAAAAAAAAAAAATCAAATTGATGCCTTATTTCCCTAAGACTACATGAAACTGTCAGGGCTGGGATCATAGCAATCTTACCTTCATATCTTCAGGCATAGTGCCTGGCAACATTAGGTGTTCAATAAGTGTTTCTTGAATGACTGGATGAACCCAGTAATAGTCTCCAACCAAAGAGACCAATCTTATTTGAACCCATGAAGGCTTTTAGTCTTCAAACCAGTAACAAAAACAGGACATGAATGCAAGCAAAGGAAGCACTCCAAATTGAAATTTCCATGATGAAAAGATGTTTAGAGAAAATGTTGGTCAACATGTTAGTGTCTCACTATTGCATAGAATTGGTTCTCTTTGGCAGGATCATATAAAAATCAGAATGCTAGGCAGCATCATTAGATCATATAATGAGTGATTTTAGGTATAAGCTACCTATTAGTGTCACTCAATTTTATTCTCATTTAAAAAATTTTAATAAAAGGTAGAAATTATGCCTCAAATCAGATTTGCATGTAAATTCCTCAAATTATAACTTCAAGAATTCCCTCTGACTACTCAAGTTAATCTTTATCTGTACATGCACTCTCATAGCTCAAAAATGAAATACAGAAAATCCTGATGGAAACAAACACTGTTTCCAGACAAAATCAGTTTCACATTTGGATCCTTCTCACATTAATTCTTACTTGTCCTTTCCCTCCCTAACCAACACCCAGCAAATCAGTTACTTTCTTGGGAAAAATATAATAGTCATTCTAATCAAAAAATAATTAACAAGAATAAATCCTTATGCGATATTTTGTTTGCAAAATCCAGGCTATCTCAGAAAGCCAACAGGGATTCACAAAGTAAGTTTTTTGCTAATGTATTCTTGATCATGTAATAAATCTTTTTAAGCCAAGAAGAGATCAAGTGAAAAGTGAGGTGACATTAACTCACATTTAGTTACTTATCTACTTTGGCCAACCTTAGCCAGGCCACCTCTCTGGGATTTGGATACCCAACTTAAAAAAAAAAAAGGTGGCTTAATGATCTTTTAGGAAACCTCTAAGGACTCTACACTCCTATTACCTAAATCTACCTCATGGATCAGAAACTAGTAAGACTCAAAATGTTGTTTCTGACCTATATTATGTGCTTTAGGAAAAACAGTTGTTTATTCATATTGGAAAGTCACCTTTGTATTAGCCATCTACCAAACCTGGCAAGGTGGGACTGTGTACCTTCATAGGAATATCTGAATGCAAAACTCTGCTCCTCCTACCCACTTTTTTTCACCTATTTTGGAAATTAAAGTACATGGGAAAATGATAATTCAGAGACTATTTGTACACTGGACAAAACTCTGAAGGTCAAACACCTTTCTGATGGCCAGCCTCTAAAACAGAGTCCAGAGAGTGACTCCCAAATAGCCCCCTTTTAGAGAGACCATTATAAGTATTTATAAGCATTTGGCTTCTTTTAGGGAAGATCTCCATGTAAGTACCATTATACAACTGTACTTCTATCCTTTTTGATTATGCTCTATAATATCTGCAGGTGTTGCTGAAACTATTGTATAGTCTATGTGAAAAATTCATAAAGTTGGGCTATAATACTGTTGAAAGTGTACAGAACAACCCAAAATGCTTTTTTATAGCCAGCTCCAAGAAAAGTACAAATGGTAGGAATAGGAGTCATTCATTCATCATACATAGATGAATTATCAATAGGTGACCAGAAGTTCTATCATATATTTAGGCTAACAGTAGTCCCACCTTATATCTCAGCCTATTTCCTGCCAAAGAAAATTATTCACTTCTCTTAGCATTGCATCCATTAGTGGAGTGTAGGTGTTGTTATTAACTTGGTACCTTCACTGAAAAGCTTAAAATGGTGTCAGTCTAAAACATAAGTCAATGTTAGGTAGACATATGGAATATTCCTTGGGAAAGGAAAGCAGATGTCATAAGATAAATAATTCCAAACAGAAAATGGAAGAGGGCAAAAGGAAGGCAAGATCACGCCAAGCAGTAAGTTGCCCGTTCTGTTAGTGCTTTGATTCACCCCTACAACCTGCACAGAGGCTTTGGAGAAGTCAAAACTAGAAAAATCACTCCTAAAAAGACTCAGACTATTGCCATGTTTTCAGTCAATTCTAGTTGTGAGCATAAAGCCCCTACTCAATTCACACAAGTACTATCATTCCTTAAGTTCAGGACAGCTTGGGCCAGTTTACCTGCATCCAGGACCTGTGTTGCATCAGGCTGCGACTGACACCCTTTAGAGTCTGTGACTGTTGTACATGCAAAAGAATCAAAATCCACTGTGAGGTCTTGCACATTTCTTTCATTGGCATTATCAAAGCTGTTTTTGCCATGCAGCTGTTTAAGGTGTTTCCTCAAAACTGGCTTATGTGCAAAAACCATGTCACAATAGTTACACTTATGGGGCTTATCTCCACTGTGAAGGTTAAGATGATCCTGTAAGGAACACTTCTGAGAAAAGGTTTTCCCACAGATCTTACACTGGAAAGGTTTAATGCCGGCATGCACACGCATGTGTCGATGAAGGTTGCCTTTCTGAGTAAAAGTCTTGCCGCAGAGTAGACACATAAAGAGCTTGTGCATTTTTAAATGGTTGGCGTAGTTCTCCAGGTGACGAAACACCCTGGTACACTTTGGGCATTGGTGATGCCACTGTAGGCCTTTGTCTACACCTCGAATATTAGGCCCAAAGACATCTTTTGAGGCCATGATGATGTTATCACTGCCTGTATAAGAGAGGGCATAATTGTGGAGATGGTTTTGTTCTATTTCACTTACTCTGTTTTCCACAGTTGAATTTATCAGGGAGTGCTGGGGCTCTGATGAATGTAAAGCAGTGGGTTCAGAAGAAATAAACTGGTTCTGATCTTTTTTATTTCTAACCTCTGATACATCCCCAATAGATTCTACCTTAACAATTTGAATATCACTGTCCTCCATATCCATACTGTCTTCAGATGGATGAATACAAGGTGAGTCCTGCTTTGGAGAGCCTCTGGCGTCTCCCTGCTGGTCTTTTGACTGGGGAGAAGCACTCTGCGGTTCACATCCCTCTTTACTATCCATTGGTTGTTTTGGCTTTATAAACTTCCACAAGGCCTGTGTGCACCGTTCTACAATGTGGCTCATCTGAAGAAAACTCGCAGCAGTCAAGTAATTTACCAGTTCCATCTCAGGGAATTCCAGCACACCACTATAACAGGATAAGAGCAATTGTCTCCCCACTTCGGAACTCTGTAATATGGAGATTTTCACCTCTCTGGAATCATTCAGTAAAAACTGGTCTCTTAAGAAGGGGGAACCTGCAGCAAACACAATTTTATGCCCCTGTACCTCAATATCATCTATGAGAACTGTAACATCACAAAATTTATTCTCTTCTCTTAATTTGTTCATTTTTTGTAACATTGAATCTCCATAATTTTCAAACTTGAAGTGAAGGAGATCTGATCTTTCAGACATTCTGGCAGACCTAAAGAACAGAAATGTAAAAAGGATGAATTTAAGAAAATTCAAACAATTAAGAAACCTGGATTTTCCTTCCAAAACTAAATTTGTGTTGTATCTGTTTGTATGTATCCAAATGAAATTTTCCTTAAAAGAGGAAGCAGCTTTCAAAGGCTGTTTAAAGATAACTCCTTGACAATATCAAGTGTCATTTGCACTTAAGCAGTGGACTTGTTTCAGTGTAAATAGTGTGGCATTCATTCAACATTTTAAGACACTTAATACAAGAACAGTGCTTGAGTTACTCCAAGAGCACTTTTTTTTTTGTTTTGTTTTTGTTTCTCAAATGAAAATTCTATCAGGTTTCAAAAACACACTAAAACATCCCAATAAGTAATTATGAAGTAGCTCTTTTGCAGGGTACTGCAAACCTTCTTCAAGACACTCTTTTCCTTTGCTTTGTATTTTAAAGAACTGCAGTAACATTGCTTGCCCTCTTCCTAGGTAAACTTGTATTTAAACTGATGCGAATTTATTCATACAAATATTTCTGTGATGCAAATAAAAGTTATACACCTAAAAGGACAATGCTTAGACTGTGTCAATAGCACAGGTCTTCATCCTGTGTGTTTTGGACAAATCTAAGCTCTCTCTTAAACATTTCTGGATATAAAAAGTAAATAAAATATTTGATCTAGAAAAGCCAGATGAGCCACTTGATGGGAATCTGAGTAGGAATAAGGTGAATCTAATTAATCCTTACTAGATTCTATTCTTTCTTCTTTATCCCTATTATCCATCATTACTTATCTAGTGGACTAGACCTGATTCATAAATGTTCCTTGGCTTCTAGCTGCTGTTCCCTCTAATCCAACTTCTACACCACCACATGTAATCTTTCAAAACCACAGATCTGATTATATCCAATCTCTGCCTAAAGTCCTTTCAGTGACTTCCTATTTTCTCTAGGATGAAGATAAGACTAACCTCTTGAATATATACTGATTAAGTAAGCCTAATAATAACTAAGGTAACACTGGCATAACCCATTCAACCATAGAAAGGTATCTTTTCTAAAGCTCTCTGCATATCTGTCCCTTTATATAGTAATTCCTTTGGAGAAAGTCTCCATGTTCTGATACCGTACTGTCCAAATGATTTTCTGATAACTTGGCTTCCCATGTGACTAGAGAAGGATGAATTAGCCATGCTACCATAATTCCAGTCAACTAGCCATTGTAAAAATAATAAACTGGCTCTCTCTATCTATATACCAGTCTTCTGTGAGGTCAGTAGGTATATCAGGTCTATCCTTGAAGAATAGTTCTATAATCTCAGTGTATCAATGAATTCACCTTGAATTTTGTGCATTCATCACTCTGGATTGAAAACCATGACACAACCAGGCTGTTTCTGGGCACATCTGAAGCCCAATCTTTATAATCTTATCTTCAATGACAATGACTTACAAAGGTTCATAGAACATTAACTCCTGAAGGCAGAGTTCAGGTCTGACTTATATTGATCAGTACCTGGTGCATGATAGTACTCTATTGATTCCAACCCTTAGCACGGAATTTTCTTTAGTCTAGAATACTCCTAACCAATTCTGGCCTTTATGTCCTGACAGGCCCTCCCCTGACCCTTTAGACTAGAACAGTTGTCTCTACTGGACTTACATTACTTCTATCATAACTCTCAAACACTTTATTAAATACTTGTTCCTTCCCCTCCAAACTGCAAGCTTCATGGCATTAGAGCAAGTTTGTCCAACCCACAGCCCGGGGGCTGCATATGGCCCAGGATGGCTTTGAATGTGGCCCAACACAAATTTGTAAACTTTCGGAAGCCGGGATGGCTCAGTGGGTTAAGCGCTCACTTTGCAGCGCTGGGGACCAGGGATCGAATCCCGGCCCCGGCCCGTGCAGAACCATATGCTGAGCTGGGAGCTCCCCCAGTTCAGTTCTCTCTCTGTCTCTGTATCTCTCTCTCTCTCTATCAAAAAACAATAAAAATAAATAAACAAATTTGTAAACTTTCTTAAAACATTAGATTTTTTTGCGATTTCTTTTTTAGCTTATCAACTATTGTTTGTGTTAGTGTATTTTATGTGTGGCCCAAGGCAATTCTTCGTTCAGTGTAGTTCAGGGAAACCAAAAGATTGGATACCCCTCCATTAGAGGAAACATATCGTATTCAATGAGTTGATATGGGAACCTAAATCTTCTAATGCAAAACACTTTTTCCTTTTGCTTCAAATTCTACTTACTATAGCCAAAAAACTGGCCAAACTCTCTTATGTTCAGACTGGTGTGTATTCCTGCCACCTACTATTGTATGAAACACATGGCAGTGCTTGGTTTGTGTTTGTTGAACTTAAAGGATTTGTTTGACAGTGGTGAGAAAGAGGAATTGCTGTTAGGAAGACCAGCTCAGCATCTGCAGAAGCATTACAGGTCTGAGGCCACGAGAGCCTAGAAAGGAACCAAAATGGAAATAAGGAGCAAGGAAAAACAACAAAAGATACTTCAAAGAACTTGGTAACCTACTGGATACAGAGAATGAGAAAAAAGAATGTGTAAAAGGTTTTAAACTTAATTCAACTGAATGAAGCTGTTATCGAAAGAAAGGTGAATTTAGGATGGCACAGGTATATTAACAAAAATATACATACATAAATTAATAAGCTTCTCCCTTGTATAGATAATGAACCATCACTATAAAGATAAGAGAGAAGGGATATGGAGAAGCCAATGATGCATCAGAGAAAAGATGGTGGATATCAAATAAAAAAGGAAAAATCTAGGTGATACAGGGAATATACTACGTAGTAAAGAAAGAGGCAAAACTGTATTATCACTGGTCAGTTTTAGTAATTATAGTACATAACTTAATATAGACATTCTGGAAAGAGTGAATGTCCCAATTTATAACCAGAGTTATGAAAATGACTGTTGTTTCAAGTGGCCAAACGTGGGCCAGGATGGCTTTGAATGCAGCCCTACACAAATTTGTGAACTTTCTTAAAACATTATGAGATTTTTTTTTCTTTTTTAGTTCATCAGCTATCGTTATTATTAGTGTATTTTATATGTGGCCCAAGACAATTCTTCTAGTGTGGCCCAGGGAACCCAAAAGGTTGGACGCCCCTGTTTTATTTGTTTGTTTGTTTGTTTGTTTATTGGTAAATTTACTGGGGTGAAATTGGTTGGTAACAATTAGTTTCCAGGTATACAACTCTACATTACATCACCTACGGTATGTATCGCATTATGTGCCCACTGCCCAAAATCAGCTCTCCTTCCATCACCATATATCTGGTGCCCACTCCCAACTCCTCCCCTCCCACTCTCCCCCCACCTCCCCTCAGGTAACCACCAAACTATTGAGTGTGGCCACCCCTGTTTTAGAGTCTAGCTTGTCCTAAATCTTCCCACAGGTCCTTATTTTCCCACTCACACCCAAAAGTGAGCATTAATGGCTTCAATCTATATTGTACTACAGTACTTGCAATGGATAATTGTCTCTTGAAGCTCCAAAGATGAGGAGCTACAATAGTTTCATTTACTTCCTATTCATCAGCCTCAAGAAACTTACTTACATGAGGAGCCAAACAGGTATCTAGGAAAGTGCTTGCACTGATTGGTCTGCTGTAGTCCAAGAATGTGAGGAAAATTGCTTCTGTTTGAGAAGTTTTCCATAATATATGTCCACCCACTCTATTGTCTCCCTTTGATAAAGCCTTATTTCCAGGTCACAAGTTTATCCCTTAATTGTGTCCTGTCACTAGTTTCCCTTTCCAATAGAGTAGACTGTTAAATGTTTGAGGGCAAGGACCAGATGTTACTTTTTACACAGTTCACTCAATAAAAATCATCAGAATAATTATAAAAATTATCAGAATAATTACCTTTTAATGTTCCTTAAGAAATTATTATTGAGCTGTGGTAAAAATGCTCTTCATTATCACATCATTTTTTTGAGTGTGCTGGGGAAAATTTCTTTGTAGGGTTTATTTCCAAAATAGTTTTAACAATATAAAAGCAAATTTTAAACAAATGATTTTTCTTTTACATTTAAAATATGGCAAAATATAAAGAAATAATTGTTCCTTATTAACTGGCCTAATTTTATTTAAAACTTAGACAAATGATAGTTAATCTTTACTGAAGCCTTGCTATGTAGGTACCAGATATAGTGCTAAGTGCTTTACTTAAACTGACCCACTTAATCCTCAAAATCCCTCTGAGGTAGGTATTATTATCATCCCCACTTTGCATATGAGGAAACTGAAGCCTGAAGAACATGAATAATTTGTTCAATTTAAGAAAAGTAGAAAGTGTTAAGTGTTGAGTTGGAATTTATGCCCAAGCTTTATGATACCAAAATCCATGTGTCAAAACAACTAGGCTAGCTGAAGTTTCATCTTATGGATTATGTTAGCTGTGAAACTGTTCATATTTCCCTCATATCCATTCAGCTGTACACATTTGTGATTTGTTCAATAAAAGGTTTATGTTTAAAAACAAAACATGGGAAAGCTGGGATGGCTCAGCGGGTAAAGCGCTCGCTTTGAAGCCCTGAGGACCGAGGATCGAATCCCGATCCCGGCCCCGGCCCATGCGGACCCACATGCTGAACTGGGGTGTGCCCCCAGTTCAGTTCTTGCTGGGACCTATGTGGGAGGCTCCCAGCCCAGTTCCTGCCCTGCGCAGCCCTGTGCCCGCCTGTGGAGTGAAATTATATGGAAAACTAATGTCAACTATGGAGACTGCTCTGGGCCCTCCCCCTTCTTTCTGTCTCTGTCTATTTCTCTCTGTCAAAAATCAATAAAATAAAATAAATCTTTAAAAAAAAAACAAAAACAAAAAAAACAAAACATGCAACTTTAAGCCAAATCTGTCAAGTCTAGAGGCGTTTAATAGTGAGCCATTTATATATTAGTCATATTCCTGATTCCATTTATTACCTTATCCTTGTTTTACCTTCTTTTCTCACTTATTTTAACTTTGTTATTTTCCCCCCATCTTTTATTAATATTTGTTGACGGAGAATTAAATGAATGAATGTAGTTGATTTTCAGAATCTCCAAGTGTAGTTAACGTCTAAGTATGGTAGTAATTATTCATGATCACAAAAATCACTCACATAATTCTAGATCATAGCAGAGCTTCTAGTAACTGAAAGAGGGTAAAGAACTGATCAAGTAGAATGGATTGAGTCACCATATTCTGCTCAGAACAATTTTCAGATTCTCTCTCTCACTTTATTCTTATCATTGTCGTAGTTCTGGCCCTTATAGTCTATTGCCTAGGTTACTGATTAAATCTGTGTACTGTCGAATTTCTATTAGCAACTTTTGAATGACCCATTTCTTAAACATCAATGTAACAGGAATATTCTCACATAAGATCACTTTCTCTTTGTTTATATGTATACAATTCTTCCAGAATTATTTCCATAAAAAATGAACCAACTGATTCAAAAATTTCCCTTTGTTCAAACAAAGTCACCAAAAAGGGTAAGTGAATATTCTAGGTTGAACAGTGTTCACTGATGTACTATGGGCAATGAGAAAATACCCAAGTTTCATCTAAAATGCCTCTAATAACTACTGATAAGCAAAACTTTTCTATTCTGTACAATAAACTCCCAAGTTATATGAGAGTCTGTTTCTTCATCTACCTCATGAAAGTGCCTTTATCTTTCAACTTAGCACACACAACTACTTGGAAATCTTTCTTTTGTCTCTCAACACCATAAGCCATTTTCAAAGTGGTTGGAATATACTACAGTCCCTCTCTATAAACCTCAATCCTTTCTTCTTTTGGGTAGCTTTCACAACACTACATTCTCCAAATTGTCACTCTTTTGGTTTTACTTATAATTCTAAGTAATATATACAGAAATATATCCTTCTTGGAAAATTTTTGAATATTATAAAGTAAAATCCCCTTTCCCAGCTATCACTCAATACTCAGTTCTAAGTTTGGTCTTTCATGACTCTCCCTACCCCCATTTCAAAAACACACTTCTATAGGCCTAGCCACAGAAAATATAAAATAAAATTGTTTCTTATACATAAACTATACATACTGTTCTACAATTTTCTTTTCATTTATTGTTTTTGAGAGCTAGACTTGTATATGTTGAATAAATATAGATCTAGTTCATTCCTTTTAAACTGTTGTACAGAGTGGTCAAGTTACTTAACTACTGGCCTTAAAATTTTCCACCATTCTTCTGCCTGTCTGTTCCTCAAAGGGTCACTAAATTGCATAGCGATAAGTATATCCTTCAAGGTTTACTTCCTCAAAAAGCCTGTATGGTTTCTCAATGTTTTAATATTATCTTCTCTAAGTTAAAAAATTCCTAAATCGCCATCCTCATGGCTAACTTTAACCAAAATTCAATACAAACTACCCAAAAATATCTGTCCTAGGGCTATTATTCTATCACTTGAAATGCACGATGTCTAAACTCCTGCATTGTCTAAAAGTCAGTATGTCAAAAATAAAAATTTGTGAAGAATGGACTTAGAGCAGTGGATGTGGAGGCAAGGAAATTTGTTAGAATGCTATTAGTTTAACAGATCAAGATAGAAATGATGAGGGCCTGAATAGAGACTATAGTATGGATGGAAAGAGGGAATACATTTGAGAGATATTTCAAACAAAGAACTGATGGACTTGGTGACTAAGGTGAGGAATAAGAAAGGAAAGGTCAAGATGACTCCCAAGATATTTGGTTTGAGTGATTGAATGTCTTTGAGAGCGTCATTCAATAAGCTAGGAACATTAGAGGGGATGATCACGGGTCTGGTCTTAAAATGTTTAGTCAGAGGAGCTGGCATGACATGAAGGGGAAGATCCGTTAGCTAGCTAGGACAGGGGTCTAACATTGAAGAGGAGACCCGATTACAGAAGTGATAGATGAAAGTACGTATGGCATAAATTGACCTAGTTGTGAAAGAAACCGACCTAAAATGGCACAAATTGGAAGAGGATCTAAGACAGAGGTAAAGAAATAAAAAACAAATTACAAACATAAATCCATTACTTACCTTCTTAATCTGGATCTCCTTCCAAGCCTCTCCACTTTTTGTCAATGAGTATACCTTTGTTTAAATTTTTCCCACTCCTTTGACTCCAATATTTAGTCACTGCTGAATGCACTGGTGTAAAACCTTGAATTCTGGAGCCATATTTCCTAGGATCAAAACCCTATTCCACAGCTCATTAGCTGTGTTGACCTGGGGCAAGTTACTTAACCACTTCTGTGTGCTTCAGTTTTTCCCACCTGTCAAATAGTAATATTACTTCATAGGGTTGTTATGGGAAATTAAAATTTATAAAGTAAATTATTTTTAAAACTTAAGTTCATTTTAAAAAGTTTAGAATACTGTGTGGAAGGGGCTCTGCAAGCATTTGTTAGGTAAATAAACTAACAAAGCCTGTCAATGTTCTCTGTGAAATCCTTCACATGTGGCCTTGTCTCATGCTCATTTCATACCAAACCAGTTGAGGTCTCTGTTATTTCAAATATCACCACCTCATCGCTCTACTAAAATTGCTTTTTAAGAGGTCACTAATGATCTCTTAATAAGGAAATGCAATGCAATCCCCTCCCCTCCATTCCCCCAACACTCTGCATGAACTATCCCAGTGGACACTTCTCAAAAATCCTTTCTTAATTTCTGGGTTTTCTTGGTTGCTGGAATTCTGCACTTTTATACTTGGTCCCCAACTTCTGTTTTTGCTACTATATCAAACTACTACTAGCTTCAATTCCTCTTTCTGCTTCATAAATGCAACCATTCCCCCAAATTATTTCCTTTTTTTCTCATTAATCCTTTCCTGATGCCAACGATTCCCATGACTTCCACCTCTACGCTGATGACTCAAACCTTTACCTCTAGCCACAGCATTTAGGCTGAGCTGTAGATTTGCATTTTCGAATCCATAGTGGACAGTTATATTAGGCCTTTAGTTCTACATATTTAAAAAATAAATTTGTAATCTGCACTAAACTTACAGTTTTATTGCTGATAGTGGCATTAACCTAGGAATCAGCTTTGGTACCTCTTTCACCCTCATCATCCAATTTATAAGTTTTGACACCATTCACTACAGTAAACTTGCCTTCTTTCCAAGTATACGGTCATAAATCCATTTTAGAACATCAATACTTCTCACTAGGCTGATGTCCGTACTCCTGGAAAAGAATCTCCAATAAGGGGGTACCTAGACTTTAGCTAAAGAGTCCAGAATCAGTTTATAGAATATCCCAATATAGAAGCTAACCTTCAGAACAACATGGCTTTCTACAGTGCAAATCTGACCATATCAGTCTTCTGCTCAAAACTTCAAAAACTACCCATCTCCTTTAAGATTGAACCTTTCACTATCTGGACCTTGATCTACTTTCCCAGCCTCTTATCTCATCTATGCACAAGAGCCCTGCCCAGCCTTTCCTCCTCTTTCTTACACAAGTTCTCAGTTACTCCTTCACAGCACTGCAACTGTTCTTTTTGCCTGAAAAGCTCTTCTCCACCTCATCCTGTCCAAGAAATATAATTCAGACGTCACTTTCTTTCTTAAGCCTTCCCAGCAACTGCCCTTTGGGCAATTCATACATATATTACTGATACGCATATCGTAGGAGCACTAGTTTGTTTATACCTGGCTCCCAAACTTGATCCTGAAAACTGGAACGATATCTTAGGAATCCCCAGTGCCTGGCATAGCGCCAGTAATATAAAAACTGCTTTAGCCAGTAGCCGATTTGCGGAAACCCCGGCTAAACGGTAACCTCATAGTGATTCTCGCGGGTTGGCATTAAGGCCTCAGGTCTGGCACGTCCTGTATACAATCTGGCAAAGCCGGGCTTCTAAGCCAATTGCTGGGCCTTCGGCTGGGGTCCCAGGAGGAGGCCCCTGAAGCATCCTTAAACTCCCTACTCCAGACTAGCAAGGGAAGGGGGCGGGGCGCGGCGTGGGCTGGGCCAAGGGCTCCTTAAAAGTCCCCCCACCCCCACCAGCCGGGCCTAGGCCAGCCCCTCGGCCCCCATCCCAGTACAGGTCCTGGCCAATCCAAGGCCCCAAAGGGGCTCCATCTTGAGAAACCCCGCACCCCTGCCCGGTGCTGCGTCCGCCTCCACACTTACAGACCCAGGGGAAGGCCGCCGTCAGGATCCCGGA
Organism: Craseonycteris thonglongyai; assembly: GCA_004027555.1. Taxonomy (NCBI): domain Eukaryota; kingdom Metazoa; phylum Chordata; class Mammalia; order Chiroptera; family Craseonycteridae; genus Craseonycteris; species Craseonycteris thonglongyai. The sequence goes on along the minus strand of PVKE010010635.1, from coordinate 6,375 downwards.
CCGCCAGGAGCTCCGGCCCCTCGGGGCTCCGGAAAGGGGGAGGGGCAGGGAACTCGAGCCAAAGGGGGGACCCAACGGAACCGGAAGGGCAGCCCTCACCGGACAGAGACAACTTCCAGGTCCCATGGTCCTGTCCGCCAATCGGGAGGTTCGGAGGGCGATGTGACTGCTGCAAGAGGGGCTTTAAGCGCTGTGGGCGGGGTACGGAGAGAGTGCCCGGGTCTCCTGCTGCAAGCGACCGTCCGTGCTACCCGAGGTGCCGCGGTCCTCAGCATCTGAGTCTACATTTTTCTCAGCGACTCCACTGGAGCTGGGCCTCTGCCACCTGCTGCCTGCATAGGCTTGAAGGGCGCCTACGCACTTAAGCCTTGGTAAGTCCCTCCCGCCTGGGGATGTGGACTCGCCTCGTTGGGGCCCTAAAAGCAAAAAGGACGTTTACCCTTCCTGCTTTTGGACGTCGGTGTTTCCCAGGGATCTCGCGTTCTTGTGGCCTCCCTTACCTACAGAGTGCTGGCCATTCACAAGTTTCGCTCCCTCGCCCGCCCAGACAGCTCTCCTGAGCTCCAGGGTCGACTGCCTAGAAGACATCTCCAATTGATTGCCCCAATGTTCATGTACCTTTTAATTATCTCTAGTTCATCAGCAGACGTGCTTATCTCCTGTCGTCCATGTAGGGGTGAACCGCATTGTCCTTGCAGTCCTGTTGACCAGAAAACTTGAGTAGCATTCTAGCGTCCTTTTCCCTCTCTGCCAATCCAATGCTCACTGGGTTCTCCCTACTTGGGGATGGGGGTGAGTGAGTGGGGGCGTGTAGTATTTATGATTTTAATCATTTTTAAGTGTAAAGTTGGGTGGCATTAAATACATTCAGTGTTGTGTAACCGTCACCACTGCTATACCTAACTTTATTCTTTTGTATGTAGATAGCATTTTTCCAGCACTATTATTGAAGACTGTCCTTACCCCCATTGAATGGTCTTAGCGTCTTTGTTGAAAATCAACTATGTGAGGATTTACTTCGGGGCTCTCTGTTCTATTACATTGAAGTATGTGTCTGTCCTTATTCTAATAACCATAGTGTTTTAATTACTGTAGCTTTGTAAATTGCTAAGTACGAGCCCTCCAACTTTATTATTTTTCAAGATTGTTTTGGCTATTTGGGGCCTTTTGAAATTCCATATGCATTTGAGGATCAGCTTTTATTAATACTTAGGTTTTCATTAATTTCTTTCAGCAATCTTTTCTAGTTTTCAGGATATTTAATTCTTTTTGATACCATTGTAAATGGAATTGGTTTCTTAATTTCCTTTTTGTATTATTCATTGCTGGTGTGTAGAAACAACTGATTTTTGTGTGTTGGTCTTATACTTTGCAACATTGCTGAATTTGTTTATTCTAGTAGCTTTCTTGTGTATTCTATGGAATTTTCTATTTTCATGATCATGTTATCTGTGAATATAGTTTCAACTCTTTCTAATTTGGATACCTTTCTTTTCTTTACTTGCTCTTTTCTTGGCTTGTGAATTTTCTTTTTTCTTTTCCTTTATTTTATTTTTATTTATTTTTTTTAAGATTTTATTTGTTTTTGACAGAGAGAGAGAGAGAGAGAGAGAGAGAGAGAGATACATAGTCAGAGACAGAGAGAATGAGGTGGGCCCAGAACAGTCTCCATAGTTGCACATCATCGGTTTTGCCACATAGTTTCATTCCACAGGTGGGCTTGGGGCTGCACAGGGCAGGAACTGGGCCGGGGTCTCGCCCTGGTGAGAACTGAACTGGGGGCACTTCCCAGTTCAGCATATGGGTCCACACAGACCGGGGCCTCGATTCGATCCTCGGTCCCCGGGGCTGCAAAGTGAGTGCCTAACCCACTGAGCCATCCCGGCTTCCCCCTTTTTTTCTTTTTAAATAGCTCTGGCTAGCACTTCCAGGACAATGTTGAATAGCAGCAGTGAAAATGGGCATACTTGACTTGTTTGAGATTTTAGAGGGGAAGCTAAATATTGAGTATTGTTAGCTATGGGTTTTCAACATAAATACCTTTACTATGTTGAAGAATTTTTCCTTTATAACTAGTTGTCTGAGAGATCTTATCATAAAAAGGGATTGTATTTTGTCAAATGCCTTTTCTGTAACAAATGAGATGATCATGTGTTTTTTCCCTTCATTTTGTTAATGTGATATATTACATTGATTGATTATTTGTTGAACCACCCTTGCATTCCTGGGATAAATCCCACTTGGTCACAGTGAATAATCCTTTTAATTTGTTTGTATGTATTTGAGGATTTTGTGTCTATATTTATAAGAAATACTGACCTGTAATTTTCTTTACTTGTGATGTGTTTATCTGGCTTTAGTAATGAGGTAATGAAGGCCTTATAGAATGCATTAATAAGCATTTGATCTTTAATTTTTTGGGAACAGTTTAGAAGAATTGGTATTAATTCTTCATTAATTGAATAATCCATTGGTGAGACCATCTGGTGCAGGAATTTTCTTTGTTGGTAGGTTTTTGATTCCTCAAATTCTTTACTTGTTATAGGTGTATTGAGATTTTTCTGTTTCTTCTTCCATCAGTTTAGGTCAGGTGTATCCAACCTGTGGCCCAGGACAGCTTTGAATGAGGCCCAACACGAATTCTTTTTTTTTTTAATATTTATTTTATTGTTTTGACAGAAAGACAGAGACAGAGAGAGACACAGAGAAGGGGGAGGGCCCAGAGCAGTCTCCATAGTTGTATGTCATCAGTTTTCAACATGGTTTCGTTCCACACACTTGGGCACGGGCCTTGCAGGGCAGAAGCTGGGCTGGGAGTCTCTCGCATGGGAGGCATGCCCCCTCAAGCCAGGGGCCAAACCAGGGAGGTGGGCGAGAACTGAACTGGGGACCTCCATCATGGGAAGCACACCCCAGTTCAGCATATGGGTCCACACATGCTGGGGCTGGGATTTGATCCTTGGTCCCTGGGGCTGCAAGACGAGCACTTAACCCGCTGAGCCATCCCGGCTTCCTCAACACAAATTCTTAAAACATTATGAGATTTTTTTTGTGACCATTTTTTCTTTGGCTCACCAGCTATTGTTAGTGTTAGTGTATTGTATGTGTGCCCAAGACAATTCTTTCAGTGTGGCCCAGGGAAGCTAAAAGGTTTGACAGCACTGATTTAGGTAATTAGTGTGTTTCAAGGAATTTGTCCATTATTTTTTAGGTTATTTAATTTGTTGGCATACCATGTTCATAGTATTCTTTTGTAATCCTTTTTATCTCTGAGATGTCAAAAAGTAATGTCCTCACTTTCATTTCTGATTTTAGTTATTTGCATGTTTTTTCATGTTTGTCAGTCTAGCTGACGGTTTGTTGATATTGTTGACCTTTTCAAAGAAACAACTTTGATTTCGTTGATTTTTGTTTTTCTGTTTTCCTTTTTTAAAAATCTCCATGGGGAAGCCGGGATGGCTCAGTGGGTTAAGCGCTCACTTTGCAGCCCCGGGGACCGAGGATCGAATCCCGGCCCCGGCCCGTGCGGAACCATGTGCTGAACTGGGGAGTGCTCCTAGTTCACTTCTCACCCGGGTGAGACCCCGGCCCAGTTCCTGCCCTGTGCAGCCTCGTGCCCACCTGTGGAATAAAACTATGTGGAAAAACCAATGATGTACAACTATGGAGACTGTTTGGGGTCCTCCCCCTTCTCTCAGTCTCTGTATCTCTCTCTGTCAAAAACAATAAAAATAAATCTTAAAAAAAAAAAAAATCTCGACTCTAATCTGTATTATTTCCTTCCTTTTGCTAATTTTGGGTTTAGCTTGCTCTTTATTGTTCTAGTTTCTTAAGGTGTAAAGTTAGTGTACTGTTTTGAGATTGACTGCAATGTTTCTTGTATCCTGTAATTTGGGTATGTTGTATTATCATTTTCATTAATTTCTAAGTATATTCTAATTTCCCCTTGATTTCTTCTGTGATTCATTTGTTGTTTAAGAGTGTGTTTAATTTCCACGTTTGTGAATTTTCTAGTTTTCCTTTTGTTATTAATTTCTAACTTTATCCCATTGTAATTAAAGAAATACTTTGAATAATACTTATTTTTAAAAATCTGTTGAGACTTGTTTTGTGGCCTAATATATGGCCTGTCCTGGAAATTGTATCTAAAGTGTGTCCCTTTTAGACTGCATATAGTTGGATAATGTTTCTTTTTTTGACCTATTCTGCCCATTTCTGTCTTTTCATTAGAAGGTTTTACTCATTTGCATTTAAAGTACTGATAAGGAAGGACTTATTTCTGCCATTTTTGCTATTTGTTTTCTATAGGCCTTATATTAATAGCTTTCATTTCCTCTATAACTTCCTTTTTCTGTTTATTTGATTTTTGTAGTGAACTGATTTGATTCACCTCTCATATCCTTCTGTGTATTTTCTATAGCTATTTTCTTTGTGGTTGCCATGAGAATTACACTTAACAGCCAAAAGTTAAAACAATCTAATTGAATTGTTTCCAACTTTAATACCATACAAAAACTCCTCCTACACAACTCTGCCTCTCTTCCTGTTATTGATGTCACTGATTGCATCATTGAGTATCCAATTATATAGATTAATATTTCTAAGAATGTATCTTTTAGATCATGGAGATATTAAAACATGGACTTATGGGGATGCCAGGAGAGCTCAAGATGAGCACTTGCCTTGCAGCTGTGAGGTCTGGGCATTGAGTCCCAGCCCATGCAGGCCTATATGGTGAACTGGGGCATGCTTCCCATGTGGGAAGCCCCCAGTTTGATTCCTGCCCTGTGGGCACACCCACCTGTGTGGAATGAAACCACATCTTGGTTTCATTCATCTTGACACTAATGATGTACAGCTGTGGAGACTGCTCTGGGCCCTCCCCCTTCTCTGTGTCTCTCTCTGTCTCTTGTCTCTGTCAAACAATAAAATCTTAATAAAATTAAAAATAAAAAGTGGACTTACAAACCAGTTACATTAATACTTGCTATTATAATTGTCCATGTTTTAACCTTAACCAGATATCTTTATTTCTTCAGATGGCTTCTAGTTACTGTAAAGTGTCTTTTCATGTCAATCTGATGGATTCCCCTTACCATTTCTTGAAGGGCAGGTGCAGTGATAACGAACTCTCTTGACTTTTTATAAAATTAGGGAGTGTGTTAATTTCTGCCTCATTTTTTGAAGGACATTTTTGCTGGATATAGAATTCTCTGTCAACAGTTCATTTTCTTTCAGCACTTTGAATATTATCAACTTATTGCCTTCTGGCTTCCAAGGGGTTTAAGATCAGAAATTGTCTGATAATCTTATGAAGGATCCCTTCTATGTGATTAGTCACTTCCCTTTTCCTGCTTTCAAGATTCTTTCTTTGGCTGTCTAGTTTGATAATTATTCTTCCTCCCCTTTCTTCTCCTCCTAGGACTCCCACATAGGTATGTTATTTTTCTTGATAGTGTCCTATAGATTCCTTAGGCTCTATTCATGTTTCTTCTTCTTTTTTATTCTATTCCTCAGATGGAGTAGGAAGCACAAGGAATCCATCTCTTTACCTAGACAACAATTGCACTGGCAGAAACTAAAGTAAATATTTTGGAACTCTGGAGTCTATTTGAAAACTTGCATCCTCCAGAGGAAAGCTGGGTTTGTAAATTGTGCTTAATACAGTCAATGTCAGCCTTTAGTGTGATTGTACCTACCCATCTTCTACCCTTCCCATCTGTGGCAGGAGCTATGTTTACATTCACATGCACTTGCAGGAGCCATGGTAGGAAATAAGAACATTGTTCTCCAAATATTAGGGTTCTGTGGTCTAATGGTTGATTGCTGCCTTTGAGTTCTGAGGTACAGGCACAGAGCTGGCTGCCATTGTTTTCACCCCCCATCAGGTGTACTACTTTGTTGTTTTTTTTTAATATGTTTTTATTTATTTATTTATTTTTGACAGAGAGAGAGAGAGAGAGAGAGAGAGAGAGAGAGAGAGAGAGAGAGAGAGAGAGAGAGAGAGAGAGAGAGAGAACGAGAACCGAACTGGGGGAGCTCCCAGCCCAGCACACGGTTCCGCACGGGCTGGGACCGGGACTCGATCCCCGGTCCCCAGCGCTGCAAAGTGAGCGCCTAACCCACTGAGCCATCCTGGCTTCCCTACTTTGTTGGGGATTTAAAGAAGCAGTACCGGGGAAAGCCGGGACGGCTCAGCGGGTTGAGCGCTCGCTTTGAGGCCATGAGGACCGAGGATCGAATCCCGGCTCCGGCCCAGGCAGGACCCACATGCTGAACTGGGGAGTTCCCACAGTTCGGTTCTCTGGCTGTCTCTGTCTCTGTCTCTCTCTCTATCTGTCAAAAAGTAAAGTGGAGATAACTATGCACTGAAGA
>PVKE010010634.1:0-41988 GCA_004027555.1 Craseonycteris thonglongyai | reverse complement strand
ATGAAAGAAACTATGTCGAAAACTGATGACATACTACTATGGAAACTGTTCTGGGCCCTCCCCCTTCTCTATCTGTCTCTCTCAGTCTCTCTGTCTGTCAAAAACAATAACTTAAATCTTTAAAAAAAAAAAACAAGGGGAAAGCCGGGACGGCTCAGCAGGTTGAGCGCTCGCTTTGAGGCCACGAGGACCGAGGATCAAATCCCGGCTCCGGCCCAGGCAGGACCCACATGCTGAACTGGGGAGTTCCCACAGTTCGGTTCTCTAACTGTCTCTGTCTCTGTCTCTCTCTCTATCTGTCAAAAAGTAAAATAGAAATAAATATGCACTGAAGACAAAAAGATAATTTCTCTCTATAAATGTGAAAAGATAAAAAAATAAAAAAAAACAAGACTGTGCTCTCTTAAGGGTGGTCACACTTTAGGAGGAGGAGGTCTGAAAAGAGGCAGTTCAAAGGTGTGTTAACCTGGATGCACAGAAACAGTGGACGGGGCTTGCTTGATGCAAAGGTAAACCTTTTACTAAAGACGTTCTGGGCCTGAAGCAGGACTACCCACCATGACCTGCCCCGTTTTATGATGGAGATTACTTCCTGTTAGATTTATTACAGCACCCTTTTTTGGCCACACTGTGCATCTACTTGTGTACACATCTACTTTTTGTAAAGTTAGAATTATATTGGACTCACACATGCTTTGTTCACTTAGTATTAATTATATATATATCTTGGGTACTTTCTTGCACTCACCAAATGCTTTTGAAGAGGAGACATTCTAAGATAATTCAGGTTTTCTTCATCTCCAGCTAAGCTGACCTACTTTTCTAGCTGTGTTAACTGTGAGAAAATTATTCAACTTCAGCTTTCTTGTCTGCATAGGGCTTGTGTGAGGGCTGGAGATGGTACCCGCCAGTCACTTAGTGCCTTCCATTAGTGCCCTTCCCCTCTCTTGAGACCTGTCACATCTTCTGCCCCTAATTCACATGGCCAGGGTTTACCTCAAGAGGTACAAACTTGGCTTTCTTCCAAAGGCACAGATTTTTGCTAAGATAGACACAGAAACAAGAGGAAGAAACTATTTGCTTCTCTCAAGACCCAGGCCTGCTGGCTACTACACAGTCATGGAATGTGAATGTGTCCTCATTAGATCATAAGGAACATGATTCTGAGAGTCTGTGTTACCCCATCCTCCACCCCCCTGGGGACGGGAACTTCAAAGACATTAGCTTCACTTTGGCTATTTTGTCGGTTACCTCATCCCTACTCCTACCCTCAGTATTTAGTATTTAACTAACTACATGGAGAAAATGAAACTTCAGAATCACCACAAATGCAGAGAACCCTTTGGCCATAAAATACACTCACTGTTTACAGCACCTGGATACTTCAGTTGAGCCATCTCCTTATTCATTGCTATAATTCTTGTGACACTTCCTTTCTCACTAGGAAATTACAGTATTTTCTCAGCGTATCTGAGATCGGGAAATCAGAGAGGGATCAGCTCTCTCAAAAATCCCTGGCTTGGGAAAGACGGAGAAATTCAAACTAGAAAATGGCCGTCTCGCGGTTAGGGGCCTGTTGCCTGCTTGCTGTCACCACTCCGGCTGACCCACTTGTGCGAGGCCTGCCTGGCACTTGGCAGGATGTGAGCCCAGAACTGGGGCTTTTTCCTTTTGTCTCTCCCCATGCCCGTGGAAAAGAAACAGTCCCTGAGGAGCCCAAAGCCCCAGCCCGTCTGCATCACTTGGCTGTTTTCAGCACACATTCCTGTGTGTTATTTCACCTGAGCCTCACCCAAGGCCTGAGGCTGAATCGTGGGCAGGACTGGGCCAGCGCTGGGGAATAGCAGCTTGACCGAGTCACTGGGCCTTTGCCACTGAGCCACCCCATCGCTGGGAGCTGTTACCTCAGGGCTCTGGGCAATGAGAAAGTTATCCATTGCTGGGGAAAACAAGATGCCTGTGGAGCTGGGAGACAGGCGGCCAAAGGCCTCCCCAGCCCCACAGAGTAACAGTCTCCTGAGGGCCCTGTTATATTCCCCATCCTCCAGGGGCAACTGGGCCACAACAGCCATTCATAGAGTCTGAGAGCCCCCATTTGCTGAGGATGTGCTACATGCCAAGAGCTTACACAGATTATTGAATCTAAACTTAAAATAATCTCAGAAAGTAGGTGCTTTTATGTTCCCCATTTTACACATAAGGAAACTGAGTCACAGAGAGGTTAAGGAGGTTTCACAAGGTCATACAGCTAGGAAATGGTAGAGCCAGGATTCAAATCCAATTCTGACTTGAAAGTCAGACACCTAACCACTGCATGGCAGTTGACAAGGGGGCACCTTCTCATCTCCTCCATCCTTCTTTAAAAAAAAGATTTCTCGTTTGAGAGAAAGTGAGAGAGAGAGAGAGAGAGAGAGAGAAGGGGGAGGGCCCAGAGCAGTCTCCACAGTTGTACATTATTAGTTGTGACATGGTTTCATTCCACACAAGTGGATGTGGGGCGCACAGGGTATGAACCGAACGAGAACCTTCGCCGCCATCCCAGCGGTTACCAGTTGTGCCGCAGTTTAGCATATGGGGTTTGTACGGGCCCGGGGTCAGAAATCAAACCTCGGACCTCGTGATTGCGAGGCAAGCACTCAACAGCTGAGCTATCCCGACATCCATCACAGCAACCGGGAGATTGCAGGGGAAAGAGGCTCCTCACTAGTTAGTGTGGCCGCCTGGTGTGCAGAAACAACACCTCCGTTCAGGCCTGGGCTCCACTTTCGACAGGTGAGTTGGATAAGGCATTTCAGCTTTTCTGAGCCTCAGTTTCCTCATCAGTAAAGTAGGATGTGGACACCTTCCCCTTTGGGCTCTTACACGGATAAAGAAAGGATGCGGTCAAGATCCTCAACCCGGGGTCTAGCAAACACTGTGTGTGCAATAACTGGCTTTGGCATTAGGGTCCCACCTGAGGTAGAACCTTCAACAGCCTATCAGCTGGGAGAGGCCAAGATTGAGCACTCACCTCCACGTGGAGATTTGGGGGAGCCCTGGGTGGTAGTGCCTGCGAGAGCTGAGGGAACTGGGGAAACCTTGTGAAGCTGTGTCTGATGTGTGGCTTCCTGTGGTTGCAGCCTGACTCAGACTAGTCAACTGGTTCCTAAGTCGGCCCAGGGGACAGGGCCTGTTTCCTGTAGGCAGGAAAATGGAGGTGGGGAGGACAGGAAATAGTGGGAAGGGTCTGTGGGGCCCAGGAGGAGAGGGGCCCCTCCTCTGTCCCAGCATGGCCGGGGAGGGGCAGCAGCTGGTGCCATGGAGGGAAAGTAGGTTTAAGGGTCAGATAAATTGGGTTCAGATCTCAACTTTTATGAGCTCTGGACCTAGGCCAAGTCATTTCGTCACTCTGAACCTCAGTTTTCTCATCTGTAAAATGAAGATGGCGCCAATTCCCTTGGAGGGAGGTTGTGGATGGGTGAGTGAGTGAGTAGGTAATACAATGCCCGGCCCAGAGCTGCTCACTGGATGGCCTTGCTGTCCCACCTCCGCCGCCTGCTGGCGTCCGCAGATCTGCAGACAGGCCCTGAAGTTCCTGACCCAGATCCGGGCCCAGCCCCTCATCAACCTGCAGCTGGTGAACGCCTCTCTGTACGAGCACGAGGAGCGGATGCGTCTCATCGGGAGGAGCCGAGAGCAGCTGAAGCTTCTGGGCGATTACCTGGGCCTGTGCCGAAGTGGAGCCCTGAAGGAGCTGAGCAAGAGGTGAGCGCCCTGGACTCGCACACGCTCTTGCAGGCCAGAGTCCTCAGGCATCCTCCTGGGAGACCCGCCCACTGGGCTTAGGGGAGTCCCACATGCTTTAGGAGTGGCTTTCGTTTGTTCATATATTCATTCATTCATTCAACGAATATTTATTGAGAACATACTAAATGGGCTAGATGTGTGGGGTGCAGTGCAGAGCAAGCCTGGGCTCTGTCTTCTTAAAGGGATGGCAGATGAGTCAGCCAGCAGCTACAGCCAGGGCTGAGGGCCAGGAGAGAGAGGGGTGGCCCCCGGAAGTACAGAGGGGAAGGTCTAAGTGGATTGGAGGAGGGTGGAGCGGGGAAGATATCCTGAAGGAACTGGCATCTAAGGTGAAGCCTAAAGAAGAATAAGTGGGAGGAGAAGCCAGGATGGCTCAATGGGTTGAGTGCTCGTCTTGTAGCCCCAGGGACCGAGGATCGAATCCTGGCCCGTGTGGACCCATGTGCTAAACTGGAGTGTGGCCCCCAGTTTAGTTCTCACCACCCTGTGCGGCTTCCTCTGACCTGTGTGAAAGGAAACCATGTCAAAAACTGATGACGTACAACTATGGAGACTGCTCTGGGCCCTCCCCTTTCTTTGTCTCTGTCAAAAACAATAAAATAAATCTTTAAAAAAGAAAAAAATAATAATAAATAGGAGTAGAAAGGGGAAGCAAAGCAGAAAAGAGTGTGCCAGAAAGGAAGAATGATGTGCGTGGGCCATGAGTGAAGGCCCCATCCGTGGAAAGAATAGGGAGAACTTTGGAGGGAGCCAGGAGGGAAGTGGGGCGTGTGGTGAGAAGAAGGCTGGAGAGGCAAATGAGTGCCAGGCTACAAAGGGCGAGATGCCCTGGCTCCTCCCTTCCCCGACCGGTCCTCCATCCTATGGCTGCTTCGCTGCTGTTCAGGGCAGCATCCCTGCCACAATCCCCACAAGAGGGCAAGTTTGGGATGGGACCCTCAGGACGCCCTTCAGGAAGCTTCTCAGTACCCAGGGCCTTGGGGTGGGATGTGACGTGATGCTGGACTTCAGCATGGACTTAGAGGCTCTTTCTGTGCCTGTCAAACACCTCCTGGCCCCTAGGTCACAGTCCAGGCTGCGGCCTCCTGTGGGACTACACTGTCCTGAGACCCTCAGGAGGGTGGGCCTCAGGTGGAGGAGCTGGGACCTGCTGCCCTGGCGGGCATCACTGCTGTGTCTCTGGAGACTTGGAGCAGCTCGCAAGCCCCTCCCTGCAGGGCTGGGAGCCGTTCCCACTCCCTCATCCCACCCTGCTGATTGTGTGCTCACGGGCCGTACTGCCCAGCCTGGGCTGGCCGGTGCTGGGGGCAGTCCGCCTCTCTCCCTGGCCCTGCTGTTCTCAGCCTTGGATGACGGCCCTGCATGCCTACCATGCCCGTCTGGAAGCAGCACAGATAGGGGGAAGCGCACAAAAGCAGCCTCTGCCTGGCCTCAGGCCTGCTGTGTGACTCAGGGAAGTTGCCGCACTTCTCTGAGCCTCAACTTTCTTGTCTATAAAACCGGCGAGTTGTCCCTGTGTTCACGTGGCCTTCCCACACTGGTGAGGCCACATGAGGCATTCAGAGTCTAGAAAGGATCACTGACAGGCAGACAGACGGTCCTGGGTCAGCATGGCAGGTGCCATGAGGGAGGGCCTAGAGGGTCAGGGAAGCTCCCAGAGAAGATGGTGTCTGTGCTGAGGGTTTGTGGAGTTCTTGTTTTCATTAAGTAAAAAAAACAACGCATTTCCCTTCTCCAGTGCCACCACCGTTGGTACTGTCAGAGCACACTTCCAGACCTGACTCTGTCCTTACACACAGGGACACAGCACTGCCACAGTGCAGGTGGCATCCCGCATAAAATGACCTGGGTCTTAGAAGAAGGGGGAAGGGAGGGCCTGGCTCTCCTGGCTAAGGGACCTGTGACATGGAGCAGGGTGGGAGTGCGGCTCCCCAGGACCCACAAGGGACTCAGTGCAGCTGGACTATGGGTGCAAAGGCCAGACGGCGAAGGCCCCATGTACCACCACAGGCATTTATTTTGCCTGCCGTGGGGAGCCATTGCAGGGCTTTGAGTACGGGACTGCCAAGTTCTGATCAGGAGTTTAGAAGAGACTCACCCTGGGTGGCAGCGTGGCGCAGATGGGTATAGCATTTCACCTGGGAGGTGAGGAGGCCTGCATTGAGTCGGCCAGAGTGCCGGGTGAGAGGACCAGACCGGTTGAGACGAAATGGGCAGGTCTCCGATGTGGGATCCTCTGTCTCTCAGAGGACCTAGCCAGGTGGGCGGCCACCAGCAAAGGGGAGCTCCCCCCTGATGTCTCCTCCCACGTCAGTGGTAAGGCCTCTCAGTGTGGCAGGCCCATGGGACAGTGGCTTTCATAGAAGGCTCTGGGTCTGGCTGGTCACCAGGACTTTCATGACTGAGCTAAGGGCAGATGACAGCGATGACGCTCCATCCAAATCAGCGCCACCCTTCCTGCCAGCTCAGGAACAGCCTGTGCGTACCCCCCCCTCCCCCCCCACACACACACTGTGTTTTCCTGGTGATAAATGGTGGCTTCCTGTTCTGAGAGCTGGGATTTTCTCGGGGAGACCAGCATAGAACTAAGGGAACGCAGGCTGCTTGGTAGGACTCGCCGTCTCCGCTCTGGATTGGGTTCCCCCTGGACCCCAGCTGAGGCCATGGGGTGAGCCATGGCCAAGTTGCCATTCCAGATGCCCAGGGCCTGGCCGCATCGCGCCCCAGATGTCTGGAACATCCTGGGGCAGGTTCCCAAGCTTTCTTAGACTTGGAACATTATCCCCCACAAAGCCCCCCTGCAGCACCACGAAGACACACAGCAAGGCCAGGCAGACTTTTGTCCCGGGGATTTCTGCAGGTGCTTCCTCTCCACCCCTCAGGGTATGACCCTCAGGATGTCTGCCGCTGGTGAGGTGGACATTAGAGCCTCTGCCTGCCTCCCCACCCCCACCTCTGAAACAGGATCTGCCATGGTGCTTGGGACAGGTCTCAGTTCCTCTCACATAGCACTGAAACCAGATGCCTGAATGTCTGTTCCTCAGCTAGTCCATGGGTTACAGGAGGGCAGAGGCCATGTCCTATGCCCACGTCCTGTGCATTTCTGTCCCCAGCACTGTCCTTGGCATGTAATGGTGGCAATAATGACAACTGCTAACACCCATAGGCGTTCACCGGATAGATAAGAATGCAGGCTCTGGAGCCAGACTCCTGCATTCAAACTCCACTTAATAGCTGTGTGACCACAGGCAAGTTACTTAACCTCTCTGTGCCTCTATAGCCTCTCCTTTTCAAAATGGGTATTAAAATAGTGCCATCATCAGAGGATTATTGGGAGGATTAAATGAGCTAACAGAGCTCTCAGCTCAGTTCCTGGTACCAGCTATTAGCTTTCAGTCATGCTCATTATCACTTTTTATAGACCTGTATTTTATTTTTTGTATCATTAAAGTCTTTTCATTTCAGCTTTATTAAGGTATAATTGACACATAAAATTGTAAAATTTTTAAAGTGTACATCATGATGATTTGATATATGTACACACTGAAAAGATTCCTCCCATCTGGTTAATGAACACACACCCATCGCCTTATTTATTCATTTGTTTATTCATTCATAATTTTTTTGGTGAGAACATTTAAGTTCTACCCTGGACAAATTTTAGTTATGTAATACAGTGTTACCAATGATAGTAGATGATGATTACTCATTGATAGTAGATGATTACTTATTGTGTGCTAGGCACTATGCCAAATGCTTTAAATAAATTATTTAATCTTCAAAACAGCTCCATTTCTCAGGCAAGGAAACCTGAGGCGCAAGGAGGTTATGTAACTTGCCCAAGGTCCCAACAGCTAGTCACCTGGCAGCCCAGGCCACACGCCCAACTAGCCTGCAGTGTCCTTGGCCACCACCCAACCCAGGCAGGAGGCCTTGCCGCCTGGCCAGCGGTGCTGAGAGCTGAAGACAAACATAGGTTGGCCCTGGGCTTGGAAACCCTTCTAAGAAACCTCTTGTGTTTTCTTTGAAGGCTCAACCACAGGAATTATCTCTTGGAATCTCCCCACAAGTACAGTGTCTCTGACCTCCAGCAGGTGAGAATGTCACCCCCTAGACCTCTCTCTCTAGAGGGACCCCATTCCTAAAGTAATCAGAAATGGAGATAGGGGTGGTGATGCCTGAGTTCACTGAGGCGAGATGGCCTTCAGCTTTTCAGAGCCTCAGAACAGGGGTCCCATTGTCCCTTGCTTCCTGGGGCAGTGAGTGAGCCCCCAGCCCCCCTGGAATAAACAGGCACTGCAGCAAAGCCCAGTCTCACAGGGACTCCTCAGCCCCTTCCCTGCATCCGGACTCAATGCCGGCTTGGCGGGCAGAGAGAGAAAAGGCCACAGGCATGGTGACAGTTTGGTAACCAGGTGGACTGGGGTCCCATCTGTCAATCCTATTACCTCCCATGTGCACACGGGCTGACACCTGCATTGCTCAGCCTGATTCGGGCAGGATTTCTTGCCCAAGTGGAAGGACACTTCTATTGGGGTAGGAGTCCTTCAGGCAGGACACTGGGGACAGCAGCAGGCCACGTGTTACAGATGGCCCCAGCCTCAGCACAGCTGCCTACAAGGCCTGGCAGCCTGCATTTGCCCCTACAGATCGCAGAGGGTTTGTACGAAGGATTCCTCCAGGCCCTGATCGAATTTGCCTCCCAGCACATCTACCACTGTGACCTGTGCACCCAGCGTGGCTTCATCTGTCAGATCTGCCACCACCATGACATCATCTTCCCCTTTGAGTTTGACACCACCGTCAGGTATGCAGGCTACCCAGGCAGCCGCTCCACCTTCACTCCCACCCATAGCGGCCTCAGTGCTCGTGGTGGCAAGCCCTGCGCCATTGTGCGGGGACATAGAAAACCCCTTCTGTGACAGTGCCACAGGGTAGTGAGGTTGTCTAGCTACCGCCCTGGGCAGTCAGGGAACAAGACAGTCCCTCACAGGTCACCTCGGCCTGTACTGAGCCATCCATCTTCCCGGAGAAGGGGTGGCTACTGACTCCAAGCCAGGGCCTCTCTGGGCCTCAGTTTTGTCATCTGTGAATGGCTTGAGCAGGGACTGAATTAGTGACTGCCCTGAAGTGTCAGCATGAGAACCGGCACAAAGTGGGTGGTACCTGTCACTGCCTCTGCTCCCGTCATGATCATTCTTGTCCCCAGTTATCACTAATTACCAGAAGCCTCTAATGGACAAATGCATCCATGAATCCCCCATTCCAACCCCTGCAGGAGTGGAAGCCTGAACTGGGGGCAGCATTAGTTCCTTTTCAGAGGGTACCCCCTGTCCCGGATTCAGCCCCTAAACAGACCTGGGGTTGAATTTTTGAAACTGCGGAGTGTCTTAAACATAGGAAGACATCAAGTCATTTAGTGAGTCTCAGCAGCATTTATAAAAAGTGAAATAGTTTCAGCGTGCATTGCATGACCTAGAGTAAGCGTCACTGCAAGAATCTTGTCCCGGGAGGGAGAAGTAGCACCTGCATGCCTGGGGTTATGGGTAGAGCACAGCCTGACTGTGGGCCCTGCTTAGGAACTCCGCTGGCCTCCACCCTGGGGAGGCCTCTGCCCCATGGGTACAAGCAGCACTTGCCTCTTTCTCCCAGGTGTGGCGAATGCAAGACCGTCTTCCACCAGAGCTGCCAGGCCGTGGTGGGAAAGGGCTGCCCCCGCTGTGCCCGCCGGCGCAAGTACCAAGAACAGAACACTGTCACCTAACCCAGTCTCCGGTCCCCACCCTGGAGGTCTCAGGATGCGGACTCAGCTCAGCCATCCCCATTGGGCTTGCCGTCAACTTGGCTACTCTCTGAAGGTGTCACGGCTGCACCCTCTGTCAGGAAGACTCTCAGATGTGACCAGAGGGAGCCCCTGGTGATGCCCCCCGCACCCCCACATCTGCTCCGGAAGATGGGGACACGGCAGATGCCCCTGTCCAGGGTGCGGGGGTGGGGCCTTTTCGCCAATCAGGCCCAAGCTGACCTCACTGACGTGGTGCCTCCATCGGGCTGTTCACATACCATGGGAACGAGACTTGGGGCACATTTTCAATTCCACATTCCTGATTGAAAGGTCTAGTTTTTTAGGGTGAGTTTTATTCCCCTTCATATTTCAACAGAAAGTATTTTTTTATTCTTAACCCTATTCTAGTCGTCCAAGAATTCCAGGCATTCTCACCTTGAGCAAACGTGCAGGAACCACTCAGGCCTGGTCTGCAAGCACCCGGGTGGGCGGCTGGATGCACAGACTGCCCCTGGGACAGAGCCCGTCAGCTGTCCCGGGTGCCACTCCGGTCACCCTCACCAGGCGCTTGCTGCCAACAGCTCAAGTGCAATGTGCCAACCCGCCCATGGGCTGGGCCGGGTCAGTCCCCGTCACCACCTGCTTCCTGTCCCTTTCCCCCTACCCCCACCCTCCCCGCCTGAAAGGCCTTCACTTTTCCCCCGAGTCACAGCCCCCTGCGCCCCCTCCCGCTCTTATCTTGGTCCCTGCGGGAGGAAGGGGACCATTCGGAACCAGCACTGTCAGCACTTGGCACCTTCCTGGGTCCGGGGAAGAGTCGTCTTACCCACCCCTCAGCCCCCCTCCTCACTCCTGCCACACACAGCAACCAGACCCAGGTGACAGGGTGCTGCTGCAGCTGCTCTGAGGTACCCACCCCCCCGGGACAGAGCCTAGGCTGGGCCCACGGAGAGGGCAGGGAGCCCTGGCCAGGGGCCACCCTCTGCACTGTGACTTCCAGGCCCCACACTGGAGCAGTGAGCCCGTCCTTCAGGAAGAGTGCCAGCCCTGCTGCTGAGGTGTGCAGGCACCTCATGGGAGGAGGATTCGTCCCCGTTTACAAAGCCATGAATTCACCTAGTGTTGCTGGACTGGCCCAGGATGAAAATGTCACAGGACCACCATGGCCTTTTGAAGGGGTCTTGGGGTGGGGTGGGATCCTGGGATTGTTTTCAGAGAGATTTAGATGCTTGGAAGTTGGGGGGAATCTGGGCATGATTTCTCTGCTGCCTCCCCACCTCTCCTGGACCCAGTGGGCGCCTCTCAGCCCTGGGGTCCTCTGTCCATCCTCTCTGCACTCGGCTCTGATTAGGGGCCTCAGGTGCAGACACACCTGTCAGTCAAGAGATGAACCTACTTCCACCTCTCCCTTGGGATGATTTCGGCTGCTGAGTCACCTACCCAGGCCTGTGGAGCTGGATAAATTGTGCAATAGAGCAGAGGAGGTGCCAGGCGGGTGGGGGTGGGGGCTGCCACAGCCTCTGTCCCCTCACAGAAGATGGTGCACAGCTGTGCCCAGGGCACCAAAGCCTCCGGAACCGGAAGGTGGATCCTTACCCCCACCCCACCCCTTCCCAGCAGCATTAATGCGCCACCGCAATCAGAGCCGGTACTGCCCCACATCTGAGTGGGGGGGAGCCAGCATGGGGTGGGCAGTGCCAACTGAGCCTGGCCCTGTTTCCTCAGGCCAGTGAGTGTGTTCTGTATTCCAGAAAGTGCCCTAGGAGGCAGCAGGAGTGAGGCCCTGGAGGTGCTCACTGCTGTCCCTGTCAGCTGACCCTCCCTGTTTCCAGAAGCTGCTGATGGTTCAGATGAGCTGACTAAATTAAGCCTCTCGCCTCCGATGGAAAGCTGACCTCAGCCGTGGCTGCACCATTTTAAAAATGTCTTGTTATGCAATAAACTGCAGTGAGGGCCCTTGGCCCTGAGAAGTGCTTTGCAATGTATTGAAGTTGCTGTGTGATTTCTGAATGATTTTGCAGTAAAGACCTGATCTTTCTAATCTGTTCTCACTTCTGCATCCTAATGCTGCTGCTGATTGTGGGAGACCATGGGCCCATCCATTACCCTCTGATAAGGCCTCTACTCCCCTGTTAGTCCCCATGCACAGGGGAGGGTGGCGGGGTGGGGATATATTTGCAAGGGGCTTGTGTGCCAGCCGTGGGCATGGAGGAGAGGAAGGAACAGGTTTAGTCTGTACTGCCAGCAGGGAGGATCCTTGTGGGGTTGGATTTCAAGGCCTTTGGGAGGTTTACTCACAACCGAAGCTGATGCTCAAAATCCCACCACAACAGCTTTTTTCCTGGGCCGTAAATGTCAAAGCACAGACGTTCCCTGGCAGTGGAACGTGTGCTGCCTCAGGCTTGGGAAGGGCAGGCGGAGCCAGGCCCCGGATTCAGGGCTCATGGTTTGATGGCTCCAAGTGGCTTTTACTTGGCTGTGGACCTTCCACTGAAATTCCCGGAGAAGCTCTGGGGGATCCTGCAGTGGGGAGCCCACCACTACTCACTGTAAAGCCAGAAGGAAGCAGACTGTTTTCCAGGTAAATCAGGTCACAGGAAAGTGGGACTAAAAAAGGTGATGTTCAAGTCCGCAGCTTCGTGTCCTTGTAGTCATGAGGGAGCTCCTGACCCCCTCCCATGAGCCCAGCTTCCTTTAAGACCCTCACCTCCCTCCAGGAGGAGTAGGTGGTGGGCTCCTCGGAGAAAAGAAGAACTTGGTTTGAAGGCTGGGGGGAGGCAGGCCCACCAGAGACCCAGGGACATGTGACCTGCCCCACCTTGGGACTTGTGCCTCCATCCCCAGCAAAGTGACTCCGAGGACACTTGTTTCACACACACCCTCTGCCCCTGCCTAAAGGAGGAAGGGAGTTCTGGAGACTTTCACCCAACTCCAAAGAGGACAGCTTATCTCATAATACAAGTAGTGGAAATCATAGTTCATATATTATGTTTTTAGGATAATGTGAAAATAGTAACATTGTGCTTAGTGAAGCTCATTTAATCTTCCCAACAATCCTGTGAAGTAGGTGTTACTGTCCCCAGTTTACTGGAAAGAAAACAGGTAGAGAAGGATGGAGGCTCTTGAGTCCAGCCCAAGAGGTTGCTCTGATCTTACCCTATAGACAGACTGGAGGGTGGCCCTCCGCCCCGCAAGGAGCAAAGGGGTGGGCGTGGGGTGGGGTGGAATCGAGCAGTGGGAGGGAAATCTGGCCAGAAGTTGGTGAGGAGGTTCCCTCCCCCCTGATCCCACCTTCCTGGACCTGCTGCCCCCACCTCTGGGGAAACAGCCAGGTGTGGCCCGGGACCCCGGTAGGAGCGGCGGGAGGGGATGGCGCCTCTGCTCCTGGGGCGCTGGCCCGGCCCAGAGGGGACAGGAAGCCAGGACACCGGGGATTGTCTCTCGCAGCCACAGCCCAGCCCCTGCCTGGGAGGAAGTTCTGCCGGGTGCTCTCCGCTGGTGCCTCCCTCGCTATATTGTTGAACAGGAAACCCGGCAGCGCGGGAGCTGGGCGGTGGAGGAGGGAGCGCCGGACGCCGAGCCCACGCGCGCCTGCCGGGACAAGTGAAGGCGAGGCTAGCGAGTGGACACCCCGAGGTGCCAAAGCCGGGCCGGACCGGGAGGCGGGGGGTGCCGAGCCGGGGGTGGGGTGGGGTGCCGCAGGTGGCGGGTCCTCATCTGGGAGCATCGCGCGCCTGCTCCCGTTCGCACCGCGCTGGACGGGAGCTGCGCGGGCCCGGGAAGAGGCGGCTCGGGACGGATTCCCCCCACCGCACCCCACCACCAGGAGGACGGGAGAGGTTAAGGGCGGCCCCCTCCCCGCCCCCCAAGGCAGGAAGGGCTCCAGCGCCGACCCAGGCGGCGGCGCCGCTGTGGCTCTAGTCGCTCGGGACATGGACGCAGGGCATCTCCTGGCGACAGGTCCGTCTTCGCGCTCGGGGGATCCACCCGGCTTCCCGCATTCCTTCCTTTCCCTTCTCTCCTCCAAGGTCGGGGAAGGAGGAGAGGCCCGGGGCTTCTCCCCACCCAGCCCAAGACCCTGTGCTCTGGTGGGCGTTGCTTCCGTGGGAACAACCCCCCACTCCGAGTTTTCCTAAGCCCAGCGGAGCTGCGCCCCTACAGGGCCTGGGGAGGCCAGAGGTGGGCCCGGAGCGGGTAGTGCCTGCTGTCGGCTGGAAGGGCTCGCAGTTGGTGGTTCCGAGTGCAAGTGGCCTCTCTCTGGGAACGCCCGGGCGCGAGGGAGCCAGGACCGTGCCGTCCCCGAGACTGGCGGACCTCAGAGCCCGCTGGTGGGGGCGGGGCAGGGGCGGGACTCCGGGTTCCCAGGGCTCTGCCTGCGACCCGCTAGCGCCCCTTTAGCCGCAGCCGTCCCTGCCCCTTCCCCACTCCATTCCTCGCCTGGCTCCGGGCCTCGCCTCCAACGTCCCCGCCACACCGGACGCACTCCGCGCCCCTCCCAGACCCTGCTGCTCCGGGGGTTGGGGGCAGCCCTCCTGAGCGTCCCTCTCCCTCTTTGCTCCCCGAGGTCTCTCCAGCCTCGCCCTTGGAAGCCCCGCCCAACGAGATGGCGGGGGCCTAACCTGCCTGCATCAGCCGGCTCCGCCCGTGCGGCCCATGGGCTCCCTGAGGCCCGCCCCGTCCACGTGAGTGAGCGCGTAGGGTTGGGGGGCAACAGAAGGTGGCAAGTCCTCCCTAGGGTTTGCTGGCTTAGCGCCGGACAGCTCACTGACGCCGCCTCCGGGGCCCAGTGACTCAGTTTCCACCTCCCTTGGAGGAAAGCTTTAGGAAGAAGAGGAGCGGCGCTGTGCGCCCCGCGGAGGGACCCTTGTGCCCCTCGGCCTCAGCGAGCAGCCGAGCCCCAGCTGCCGGTCCCGGGCCACCTGTGTGGGGCAGGAGGTGTGGTCAGCGTGACGGCTTGGAGGGACCAGTCACTTCCGGAGGAGGCCAGCAACTCCTCGCTTTGATGGAGGGACACAGGCAGATTTACATACATTTAGGCTCTGCCTCCTCCCGCCCCCGCCACCAGGAGCCAGGCTGAGCCGGCCTGGCGTGGGTGGCGGTTGGGATCGCTCCGGGAGCGCTTTGGGGACTCCTGGAAGGACGCATGGATAGTCACAAAGTGCACTGTCTAGGAGCCCCTTTCATGGGTCAGTGACGAGATCGCACGGCAGGTAGGCGGGCGGGCGCCGGGCCTTCTCCGGAGGTGGAGGTGGGAGCCGGGGAGCGGCGCGGGCCGTGCGGGCCGGTCTAGGCGGGCCGCGCTGCAGGTTCACGTCTGCGGCGAAGCCTCTGGGGAAGGAAACAAAAACAGACAGAACCGGTTCCCCGGCCTTGGCCGTCGCGGCCTCTTACGCCAAGGCGCTTGGACGAAGCAGGGAAGGGACACTCCCAGAGCCCGCGCCCCAACCCCGACCCGCGGGCCCGGGCCACAGGCGCCTGGAAGGGAAGAGGCGCAGGGAAACGGCACGGTGTTGGGGGGTGGGGAATGGGCTGTTCTTCCCACTTCACACACGGGGAAACTGAGGCCCAGTCAACTTTTAGGCAAAATGTGGCATCGACTCTATCATGAGGAATCACCCCCATCTCTCTGAGCCAAGGCTTCATGGCTGTAAAGCTGGACCAGTATTACCCACACTCTCCCCACCAAGGGCTTGAAGTGATGCTCTCAAATCTTGTCATCAGCGCCACAGCGCACCCCTAAGACACTATTTTATCCAAGTCTCCCGTTTTAGAGGTAGGAAAACTGAGGCCAGAACGCACACAACGAATGCAGCATAGGGATCCGAACCCAGGTCTTCAGCCCCCCTAGTGCGGTGCGCTTCCCGGCTCCGTGGCCCTGACTTCCGTGTCGCTCCTCCTTGCTGTCCACAGGGAAAGGCCGTGGCCGCGATGGCGGCCGACGTCGAGGGGGACGTGTACGTCCTGGTGGAGCACCCCTTCGAGTACACTGGCAAGGACGGGCGCCGAGTCGCCATCCGGCCCAACGAGCGCTACCGGCTGCTGCGCCGCAGCACCGAGCACTGGTGGCATGTGCAGCGCGAGCCCGGCGAACGCCCCTTCTACCTGCCCGCGCAGTACGTGCGCCAGCTGCCGGCGATCGGCGACCCTGCCACCGCCCCGCCGCCGTCCGGGCCCCGCTCGGGCCCCGCAGCCCCGGAACCGCTTGCCTATGACTACCGCTTCGTGAGCGCGCCGGCGCCCGCGGGACCCGACAGCGCGACTGCCGAGCCGCGGGGCCGTGCAGGCTCCCTGTGTGGCCCTGCGCGAAGCGGCGCCGCGACCCAGCTTCGCAGCCTGGTGCCGGGCATGCCCACCTGCCTGTACACGCGGCCCTCGCCGCAGGTGCGGCCCGCGCAGTCCCTGAACGACCTGGCGCGCACCGCCGCCGCGCCCTCTGCCGGCCTCCTGGGAAGCGCCGGCAGCTTCAAGGCCTGTAGCGTGGCGGGCTCCTGGGTGTGCCCGCGGTCCCTGGCGCGCAGGGATTCTGAGAATGTGTACGAGGCCATCGAGGACTTGCGTGGCCCCCCGCGGGAGAAGCGCCCGGAGCAGGTAGGCTGCGCGCAGCCGGGAGGCGGGCAGGGGGCTGTGACCTCCCCAAGCTGGGGTTCGAGGAGACCCACTCGGCTTAGCGTCCGGTTCCACGGGGAGCAGCCGTGTCTGCGGGCTTTGGACGAACTCCCTCGCATCGCGTCTCAGTTTCCTCAACCACGAAATGAGGGGTGCAGGCTCACAATGCTATCTACAAGTCCAAAATGCCAAAGCTCCCTGGAGCCCAAAGGCTTTTTGTAACTCAATTGATGGCAAAAATTGACATGAACGGATCGGAGGCTATTCATGTTTTTTTGTTTGTTTTTTATCTCATTTAGTGTGACTATTCAGGTTTAGCTGCAGAAATGCAAATGAACTTGCAGAGTGCTGCCCCAACCCTTTCTGGGAGCCTTACATCATCACCTAAGGCATGTGTTGGGCCGGGTTACCTTCCTAAACTGGGAACCATTCCTAAGTGCATCTGGAATGAAATATGGGATTGTGGACCTGCACCCACCTCCACCTGCTGACCTTTCTCACTGGAGCTTGGAGTTAGAAATAATGGATAAGAGCCTTAGAGTTCTGCTTCCCTTTTTGTCTATTTCCAACATTTCAGTTCCCTCTTTAAAACAAAACAAAAACTTAATGGGTTTGTTTCAGAAAGAAAAGTTCAGTTAAGTGAGTGTGGGTTTTTTGTTTTCCCCACTTCAGAATCCTGCTATGTTAATTTGGGAAATCGAAAATAAGAATATGTTTTAAAAAATGTAGAGCTCTGACTGCTGCTTGTGGCTTGTGAAAGAATTTGCAAAGTAGGAAGAAGAGAAACTGTTGAATACACTCAAGGGAGAGAGGGTAGACAACTGTTAGGATGGGCTCTGGTAGCTAGCCTTATACAGGGAAAAAAATCAGCAATCACAGTTACTATGGAATTAGGGTTGTGGGCTCAACTGACTGTCAGGGCTACAACAGGGAGTAGTTGATCATGGCTTCAGTCCTGGTGTTAGTCATAGCTCGTTCAGTCCTTTTTTCAGGGGACATGATCCTGTGGGGCCTTTCTGCTTTCATGAGTCTGGAGCTAAGAAACAACTGAGGACAAGATGTTATCTTAAGTTGACTGAAACTGTTTCTATGGTTAACAGACCTGAAGCCTTGTTCTCAGAACTTACTTTGATGTTGACCAGAATCTGATGTCCTAGGGGCTTAGTGGTGAAATGGAATGGACACAGTATGTGTACAGGTAGGAAGGAAGATCTAAGGAAAAGAAAGCAAATCAGTTATAGTTCTAGCAGGCTGACATAAAGCCAGCCTAGGAAGGAGTATTAACTGCAGGTTTTAACCCAGGGCATTGTTCTCTCAGAATGCAGCTGTTTGGTCTGTAACCATGAGTCCTGACCCTGCCAAGACTTCCTGGCAGTAATTCTCTAGCTATGTTAACCCTACCTGAACAAAACAAACAAAACAAAACAAAAAAACCACTCTTACAACCTCAGAATTCTTCTGAGGACCCTGACATCTTGAACTTTAGGAACTTTTTGGGGGGAGGATGGCGAGAAGAGGGGAATGCACAGACCCCTTCTGACATCTGCCACCAGCTGTGTAATGATGGGCAATTCACTTCCTCGCTCAGGGCCTCAGTTTGTCTTTTATCCCAAAGGGGGCGGGGAGGGGGCCCGGATGGCCCCTAAAGCTTGTGAGGCTCTGATTTCTTTCTTTGTGCTTAATGTAATTAAAATAAACATGGATCCCTGCCACGTGCCAGGACTGAGTCTGGGATGCCTAGAGGTAGGAGGCACCGTCCCAAGTCAGCGAGATCCTGGGTTTTCTTATGCCCGTCTGGTTATAGTGCAAAGAGCTCAGGATTCGAAGCTACAGACTCGAATGTAACTCTGCGGCCTCACTGGCCAGCTGCTGATGAGCCACTTAATTTCCCCAGCCCTACTATCCTAATCTGTAAACTCAGGACAATACATGAGAATTAAGGTTGTTGACAGCCTTCAACTATATGAGGCTTGGACGCGTATGGCACGTAGCAGGCTGTGCACCAAAACTGGCTGGAGTCCCACTTAGTGTTCTTTCCTCCGGGTCTGCGCCGCCTGCGCTCGGGTTTCTGCAGGTGGCAGCTCGCCCCCCTGTGGCCAATGTGGACAACAGCAGCCAGTGGCTGCGACTCTGGGCGGGACGAGGAGGCGGGTGGGGGGCGAGCGGGGGCCATCCTGGTGCCCGCGCCTCTGCCAGGCAGCTTCTCTGGAACAGATGGCTGGATGCCAGCGCTCCTTCTCCTGGCTCCCCTCGGTTTCCTGGGCAGACTGCTGGCGGCGCACTCCCGGGCCTCTGCATTCTCCGTCCTGGTGGTGATGGGAGTGTCTGTCTGTCCCTCTGAAGTGTGTTCCTGGAGGTGGAGGGCTGGCCTTGAACCCCCGCGTTCCGCACAGAGCCCGACCCAGAGCTTATGCAAGAGGGCGCTGAGGAGGGACAAGGAGTGTCGGCTCCCTTTCGCAGGAGCTGGGGCTCATCTGCAAGTCTGCCCTATGGTTCAGCACCCCAGAGCCCTGGATCAGGGTGGACGAAGGAGGAGGGGAAGACCCCAAATCCAGATACCTCTTGAGAAATCACCCCAACAGCCATATCACCTTCCTTCCTCCAGCTCCCAACAGTTACAGTGGTGTGTTGGGGGAGGGGGATGCAGGCGGTAGTGGGGGTGGAGCTTTCTGGGGAACAGCATCTACCAGAGACGTGGGTACTGGCAGAGAGGCTCTGCCTGGTCCCACTTCTGTCCCTAATGCACTGTGTGGCCTCAACAATTCGCTTAGCCTCTCTGGTCCTGTTTCCTCTCTGTGTATGGGTGGAATACTACCCTCCCTGTGACCACCATGCTTTATTCAGGTGTCAGCTATGGGCCTGTCTCCCTGACACCCCATCCCCAACTCCAAGGGTGGGGAGTTAGTGCTCCCCTAGGAAGGAAGCCCCACTCTGCTCTCAGTTGTTCAAAATAGCTTGTAGGGAAGGAACTTTCTGAAGCGTGAGCTTGCCTGTGTTTTTCTTGGAGGAGGCAGGAGAAGCAGGTCCTACCCTTCCCCTCGATTCACTCGTTCACTAAGCACGAGTTGACGGAACACCTGCCAAGCACCCGGTGAGCCTTAGGATCTAAAGGTGAGGGAGTCATAGCTCCAGCCCTGGGGGGTGGGGGGCACGTCTGGGACAGGAGGCTGGCTGTCTAGCATGACACAGGCCACCTGTGACCGAGCTACACTCAGGTGCATGGGCAGAAGTGGAGAGGTGAGACGATGTGGCACCTTTGGGGCCTTGCAGCTCCCCGCTCCCACCCCCAGCCTGTGCAGCCGGGCTCAGGGATAGGACGTGGGCTGGGGCGGGTGGTACCTGGCCGGGCAGAGCTTCATGGGCTCGCAACAGGAACTTGGGCTTTATCCTGCAGCCCTTGGAAGGCTATCAGCAGAGAAGCAAGTGAGGTTGAGAAAAGACCTCTGATGGGGACTTCAAGAATAGCAGAGGGGGAAAGCTGGGATGGCTCAGCGGGCAAAGCGCTCACTTTGAAGCCCTGAGGACCGAGGACCGAGGACCGAGGACTGAGGATTGAATCCTGGCCCCGGCCCATGCGGACCCACATGCTGAGCTGGGGTGTGCCCCCAGTTCAGTTCTTGCCGGGGCCTATGTGGGAGGCTCCCGGCCCAGTTCCTGCCCTGCGCAGCCCTGTGCCCACCTGTGGAGTGAAACCATATGGAAAACTAATGTCAGCTATGGAGACTGCTCTGGGCCCTCCCCCTTCTCTCTGTCTCTCTCTGTCTCTGTTTCTCTCTGTCCAAAATCAATAAAATAAATCTTTAAAAATATATATAAATAAAAAAAAAAGAAAAGAAAAGAATAGCAGAGGACCTTCATGGTCTCCCAGACACGTAGTGATGAGGGGAGATCTGGGAGGCAGACTTGGTGGGTCCTGGTGGCTGATGGCTGATGGAGGGGGGGAGGAGGGAAGTCGAGATGAGCTCCAGCCCCCCAGGTGGCACACTGTGTGTGTGTGGGGGGAGGGATGATGGATGATGGGGGAGAGGGGGTGATGGGGAGGCAGATAGAGGAACGAGGCCAAACCTCTTTGTCCCTGCTGGGTCCAGGAGGCAGTTGGATAGCTGGGTGTGCCACCCAGAAAAGAGCCTTCAGCATGTGATGCTGGAGCTGTGGGTGTGGAGAGAATGTGGACAGGGGAGCAGGAGGCCCTGGGGCCACCACATTTGGGTGACAAAGGGAGGAGAGAGGAACCTGAGAGGAAGGAACATTCAGGAATCAGGAGGAAAACCGGGAGAGTGAGTGCTGGTCCAGAAGCTGAGGGTGCCCCGAAGAAAGGGAGAGTTAGGTAGACATCACACCGTATCGGAAGAGGCCACCTTACCGGGGGCTGCTCAGGGGGCTTGCTGAGGATGAGGGTGTGGACTGAGTGTGTGCACAGCTCTCAAGCGTGGCAGGGAAGGGACAGAGCCTGCGTGGCCAGAGACAGTGAATGCGCGAGAGCCCTGAAAGGGGGAGGCTGGTGAGATGGGGTCCTTAGGAGGAAAGGCGTGAGGGAGGGTCCCAGAGAAGAGGCGGAAGAGGGGCAAGGATGTGAGACTAGAGGTGACATGGGGTCGCTGGGGAGGGTAGGAAACAGCATCCAGTCCATGGACCACTGGGCAAGGGGAGAGGGTGGTATAGAGCACAGGACAGTCAGCAGGAGCAGGGACGCCCCCCAGAGGAGAGGAGCAGCACACACTGCACAGCCTGTTACTCACCACTCACTCAACTAGCACATAACGACCTGCGGGTATATGCTGGTCACCAAGCGGGACATGGGCCACAGGACGTGGGAAGGTACAAATGCTTCCTGGGCTCTCGTTCAAAGGCTCATCCTCCCAGCAGCTCAGAAGGCAGGCATAGGCACCCCATCGGCGCCCAGTACAAGCAGAATTTCAGAGAGGTTCAGTGACTGGCTGAAAGGCACACAGCCAGAAAGTTGTGACACTCATGTCAATTCCAGGCATCCTGACCCCAAACCCCATCCTGGACCCCAGGCTCCATCTCAGCCTGGTGGCCTTCAGGCTTGGCCACTGTTCCCCTCAGCAAGGGCAGTATAAGCCAAAGGCAAAAAGGTGTTCACTTTTCTGAGTGCCCCATATGTGCCCAGCCCAGTCGTGGACACAGTGGCAAGGGAGGAGGCATGAGTTCCAAACCCGCACCTTGCTTGCTTTCTGCAGCTGAGGGTGTAGGAGGAGATGTCCTGAGAGGGCATAAGCACCTGCTTCTGAGGACAGAGAGATGGAGGAGGGGGAGGTAGCCAGAGTGCTCTCACCCCCACCCTCCCCTACCCGAGGAGGTGCTCCAGGAGCCCAGAGAAGCCTGGCAAGGAAGGGGCCCGAGACCCCTCCCCTGTGG
This sequence comes from Craseonycteris thonglongyai, assembly GCA_004027555.1. Taxonomy (NCBI): domain Eukaryota; kingdom Metazoa; phylum Chordata; class Mammalia; order Chiroptera; family Craseonycteridae; genus Craseonycteris; species Craseonycteris thonglongyai. The sequence continues at coordinate 20,432 of PVKE010010634.1, read as the reverse complement.
CTGCGGGGCCCACCCCTGGGCCAGGGGCCCTCCTTCCTAGGCTATTTCAGGGTGCGGTCACCATCCCCGCCCAGACCGCCATCTGATCTGAATCCCGCCCCTGCTGCTGGGGAACTGGCCACTGGGAGGAGAGAGTTACAGGCCAGGCCTCTCCAGCGTCTTATGCAAACAGCCCAGGAGGCGCCTCACCTGAGGGGGTGCCTGGACTGGAAGGAGCCCTGGGCCCTGTTCTCCCTCCTCTGCCTGGAACTGTGAGTGACCCTTCTACTGCGAATGGAGTTGGGACCCTGGGGCAGAGTTGCCAGAGCGGTTCTCCCACACCCTTTCCTCCCTCCCAGCTCCCCTGCACCCACCTGGTGCTGGCTGTGAGGTGCCCCACTGTGCTCTCTGGATCCCACTCCCTGGGACAAACTCCAAGGCAGCCTCAGGCAGCTACGATGGAGACAAAAGATGCACCTAGGTCCTCCTGTGGAGCCAGCCCGGTGGCAGCCTTTAGAAAAGGGGGGCTGGTATGAGCAGGGAGTTGAGGCCAGAAGGAGGGTCCAGGGAGCCCCCTGGTCAGGACTCTCTGCTTTCAACAGCTCTCCCCACCCTCCAGGGAGGGCAGCCCACCTGGGCGGCCCAACTGGTTTCTTCACCCTTGGCCTGACTTTTCCCTCCCCATGATTCACCTGCAGCCCCAGGCTGTGACCTGGCTTGTGAAAGAGCAGGTTCTTGGGTAGCCCCCTCCCATCCTCACCCCCTCATTCCTGACCATCAAGAGCCCTCCCCACCCACCACTCCCAAGGCAGAAAGGAGCAACCTCTCACCCTGCAGGCTGGTAGCCACCCCTTTGTCCCCTGAGCCATCTCCCCCAAGCCTGGGCCTCATTTCAGCTCTGTCTCTGGTTCCCTTCAGCCCCTGGGCCTCCTGAGGTGGGCCCAGGCCTAGCCCACCTGCCGCCCCACTTCCTTCCGGAGCTCCAGCAGCTGCCCTCTCTCTCGATCTATTTTCTGTCCTTCCTGGAGCCGTGCCCACTAGCGGGTGGAGCCCGGGGCGTGGGTACTGAACAGCAGCCCTGGTGGCCGGTCCGGGCCAGCTCCTGGGCATGAAAAAGTCCGTCATCGTGACCAAGGGAGCTGATGATCAGAACACAATCAGGGCTCTGCACCAGAGTACTGGGGAGCAAGGGGGCAGTGATGTGGCCTGGTGTCTGGGAAATGGGGCTACCAGGACTGGGTCCCAGGGGCATAGAAGTTCTTGCTCAAATTAGGAAGCATCTCTTTCCAAATTGAGGAAGGGTTGTGGTGCGGAGGGGATTTCCAGAGCTGCCGCCCAGGCAAGGTGAGACCGCAGGGCCCTGTGTCCAGGCCCGGCTCTGGGCTCTGGTGGGTGCAGGTCCACAGGGAAGCGGGCACGTGAGTGGGGCAGGGGTCTCTGTCTCGGCCTCCAGGTCTGTCCCGGGGGCTGGCCTGACTTGGTGGAAGTGACGTGCCAGAGGGGCCTGCTTTCAGATCCTCCCAGCCGTCATCCTTCCTCTTCCACACAACTCCCCCCCCACCTGTCTAAATTTGCACATTACTACCCCCACCACACACACACAAAAATAGCTTTACTCCATCCCGGATATCTGGCTTAATGGCGCGGCAGGGAGTTTCAGTCCAATGACTGTTAACATTTTGGTCTCTTTCCATCCACTGCTTTGCTAGGCATATGTGTTAGGAAATGTTACCAACATAGGGACATCACAGTGTACTGATAATTACGCCATAATTTTTCACTTTGTATTCATTGATTCGGGAAATGGCAGGTACTGCCCTGGGCACTGTGAGGCAATAAAAAATAAAGCCCTGGGGAAACTCGGATGGCTCAGTGGGTTAAGCGCTCACTTTGGAACCCTGGGAACCCAGGATCGAATTCTGACCCTGGCCCATGAGGACCCATTTGCTAAACTGGGGTGCACTTCAGTTCAGTTCTCGCCCCAATTCTGCCCCTGGCTCAAGGGGCGTGCCTCCCATGCAGAGGCCCCCAGCCCCGTTCCTGCCCTGCACAGTCCCTGCCCACCCGTGTGGAATGAAACCATGTCAAAAACTGATGACATACAACTATGGAGACTGCTCTGGGCCCTGTATTTTTAAACCCAAGCTGACTCTGTCTCATAATGGAATAATTCAATCTGTTCACATTTCATTTAACAACTGATACACTGCACTTGATTTTATTACGTGGTTTAATTTTACATGTATTGTCTTATGCTATAGTCCTCTTTTTCCTTCAATCAGGTTGCTATTCGTTTCCTTTTTCTCCCTGTTAATCTGTTGTCCTGCAACACTTTCCATTTCTCCTGTTGCTTCTGCTTTTCCCTGGGGTTCCTGACCAAACATGTTCTGTAGGATGTGCCAAGATGGGGATTCTTTTTCTCAGCAGTCCCGCCTGGAACTCACAGAACCCCGTCAGCCTGTAGACTCACGCCTTTTTCCAGCTTAGAGAAATCTATTTGTTGCATATTTATTTATTTATTTATTTATTATGTTTTAAGATTTATTGTATTGTTTTGAGAGGTGAGAGACAGAGAGGGGGTGGGGTGGGGGAAGGGTCCAGAGCAGTTTCCATAGTTGTACATCATTAGTTGTGACATGGTTTCACTCCACACAAGTGGATGTGAGGACGCTTGGAGCGGTAACTGCACTGGGGTCTTCTCATATGGGACGCGAGAATCTTCGCTGCCACGTCCCAGCAGTGACCAGTTACAGTACAGCTCAGCATATGGGTTTGCACAGACTGGGGCAGAAATCGAACCCTGGACCTCACGATTGCAAGGCAAGAGCTCAACTGCTGAGCTGTCCGGGCATCCCCATAATTATTTATTATAGCCACACGGTTTTCCAGTGTCGGGATGCATCACAATTCATTTAACTAGTCCATTGTTGATGGACACTTGGTTTGTTTCTCATCTTTTTCTAATACAAAATGCTATAAATATATTATCTTAAAGTAGCTTAAAATTGCATTTTCATATATTTAAGAACTGTTTGTTTTTCTTTTTCTGCAAATGGTCTGTTCATATACTTTGCTCATTTTTCTATTGAGTTACTGGTCTTTTCCTTATTGATTTTTGAAAGGTTTTTCTATAATAAGGTAATTGGTCTTTTATAACAAAGAAGTAGCCCTTTGTCTATGAATTTTTATATATATTATTTATTTATTTATTTATTTTTGACAGAGAGGGAGAGAGAGAGAGAGAGAGACAGAGAGACAGAGAACTGAACTAGGAGAGCTCCCAGTTCAGCACATGGTTCCGCACGGGCCGGGACCGGGATTCGATCCGCGGTCCCCGGCGCTGCAAAGTGAGAGCCTAACCCACTGAGCCATCCCGGCTTCCCCTGTCTATGAATTTTAATCTCCTGGCCAAGTTTGTCTTTTGACTTTGCTAATGGTATTTTTTAGCCACACTGGTCTTAAAATATATGTATATAATCCAATATAAATTGGGCTATATAAAATTTCACTTGTTTTAAAGATTGATTTTTATTGGGTTTTGACAGAGAGACAGATAGAGACAGAGAGAGAGGGGAGGGCCCAGAGCAGTCTCCATAGTCGACAGCATTAGTTTTCCATATAGTTTCACTCCACAGGTGGGCACAGGGCTGCGCAGGGCAGGAACCGGGCCGGGAGCCTCCCGCATAGGCCCCGGCAAGAACTGAACTGGGGGCACACCCCAGCTCAGCATGTGGGTCCGCATAGGCCGGGGCCGGGATTCAATTCCTGGTCTCCAGGGCTTCAAAGCAAGCGCTTAACCCGCTGAGCCATCCCAGCTTCCCCATCACTTGTTTTATGGCTTTTAGTTTTGGAGTCTTTGTTACAAAGGCCTCTTTTAATACCCAATTTTGCTCGCGTTTTCCTCTGAGTATTTTATGGCTTCACTTTTTACATCTAAATCCTTAATCCTTTGGGAGGGGGGTATATTTGAGTGGACTGAATAAGATGTAGACCCACCTGTAATTAACTTTTCTGAAAGGCCATCCAGTCGCCCCATCACCTTTTACTGACAAGTCCCTCTTCCGACCATCATGATTTGTGATGGTGTCCTTAGCATGTCCTGGTCCCAGCCTACTGAGGTCTGATAGCAGTGACTGGTTTGGTTGTTCTTTTCGCCCCCTCTCTCTAGCCACTGGGTAGTCAGATGAGTGGAGTTTATATGTCACCAGGACTGGGGTCGAGCTGTTGGGGGGTACGCACTCAGTGGGGGGCCCTAGAGAGGAGAAGGAATGGCTGACTCGTGGGCCTGATGTCTAAGACACCATCTGGAATTCCACCTGCCCCGGCCTCCTCGACCGGAAGGGCAGAGAGTGCTTAGCCCACCTGTCTGGCTTCCTGTCAGCTCCTAGGAGCAAGGGGTCTGGTAGGAGGGTCCCCAGACCTTCCCGCTAGGGTCCTATGGAGGGCCCAATCTACCCCAGGGGTTCCCAGGTTCCAGCCTCAGTCTCAGGCCAGAAGGAGGGTCTATGGCCCCCGTTGTCCTAAAACAGGTCTATCACAGCCAGTGTGTTTGACCCGGAACCCAGTCAAGGACGTGCGTTGCATTTGGTTGTCTCTTAAATCTCCCTGACAAGCCCCTCCCTTTCCTGCAGCCCTGACAGGGACAAGTTGCCCTGTGGCGTGTCTTAGATCGGAACGTGTGCTTCCTTGCAGTGGTTCCCTGTTCCTCTAACCCCTGTGCTACCTGGGGAACTGGTAGGTCTGAGAGGCTTAGGCAGGTTGGGTCACCAGGGCTCAGTGGCAGATGGTCCAAGCCAAGCAGCCGTCAGGGATGATGTTAGGTCTCTGAGTGACGAAGGGCATGCTGGGATGGGGGTAGGGGAGGGGAAGATGAACCGGGTCTGGAAGGAGGAGCCTTTCAGTGTACTGAGGACGTCCAGGTGGGCAGTTAGATGTCTGAACCTGGAGATGCCGTTGTGAGTTGCTGACCTAATAAAGTGGGCCGAGCGTTCTCAGGACAGTAGAGTGAGAAACAAAGATGAAGAGCATCGAGGAGATCAGCTGAGGAAGAGGAGTGTGGGCCCCAAGAGCTGGGAAGGGCGGGGGCCCCACCCAGAGTCCCTGGCTGAGGCCGTCCAGGGGGGAGAGGATGGTGAGGTCCAAGTACCTGAGAGGAGTCAGGCCAGACGGGACCCAGTTTGTCATCAGGGAAGTGGTGGGAGACGAGCAGTGGACCGGGTGTCTCATGCGTGGACAGCCAGACAGTGGGGCTCACACACTCTTTGAAGAAGTTGGCTCTGAAAAGGAGGAAGGGAAGCTGGGTCCATGGGGCACTTTCTCTTTTCAAGATGGAGCGAACCTTGAGTTCGTTGAAAGTCCAAAGGGGTGGAAAGGCTTGGAGATTTGAGGGAGGCAGCTTCTGAGCAAGTGAGCAGCAATACGGTTCTCTGGACCCAGGTTGGGAGGTTGGCTAGGACAGGAGGACCCTGGGTCCTCCACTGGGGGAGGGAGGAAGCATGGTGGGTGCAGGTGCAGAGAGGTGAGGGGTGGGCAGAAGGTGACCAACGCCATCACCTGTTCCCACCTTTCGAGGTTGACTCAGAGCCATGGCTTTTGCTGGCCAGCAGCTTCCTTGACAGACCATTTCTGACTCCTGACCCAGCGGCAGAGGCTTCCTGGGTGGCTGCCAGCCTTACTCAGAGCACAGGGGCTGTGAGCCGTGAAGGGGCTCCACCCCAGGGCCCACCCACCCCGCCCAGCAGACAGCCCGCGAGGTCACCCAGGGGCTGGGGCAGAGTCCGGAGGCAAGGGCACTCAATCAAAACCCGAAGCCCAAAAAGCAGAAGTACAGCCCTGCTCTCTTCCCCTGGTCCCTGTGGGTGTGGGAACTCGCAGCCCTGGGAAGGAGGAGAGAGTAACAACCCATTTCTACCGATAAAGTCACTGAGGCCCAGAGACTCGGGGGGTGTCCAGAAAGAAGCTGAGACAGAATCTATAGAAGCCAGGTCTCTGGACTCCCAACTCCGTTTTTTGTTTTTTGTTTTTTTCTTTTAATCGAATGAATCTTCTGCCCAAACCCAGGAGAGGAGCCTCACCTCAGGCCATTGTGTTGGAATGTCATACTAGGTGCGTGGGATCCAATGAACCACATGGACCTTACAACATGCATTGTCCGGATTGCCCGGGGCCCAGCCGGGACCAGTGACATCAGACTCACAGGGGGTGGGGCCAGGCCTGCCTTCCTCAGTACCTCGAGGCTTGAGGTCCCAGACGCTGCGGGTGACCCCTTGCCTCCCCACTGCACGTAGGTGGACACGTTGCTCAGGGCTGGGGTGGATATGGAGTAAGGCCCGGACTCTGTCCTGGAGAAGGTGTGCTCAGGGGAGGGACAGACGCGTTTGGCACTGTTCCCGGAAGCAAAGATCACAATTCATTCCCACAGTCCCTCCACCCAGCCCAGGTGGCATGGAGCAGGCTCAGAGTCAGCGAAGGAGGTCCTGTCCCCTCCCCAGCCCCCTGGGCCAGTCCCTGGGCTTCAGTCAGGAGTGCGTGTGCGGGCATTTCTTTTGCCTCTGACCCCAGAGAGCTGGTAGGATTTTCTGGCTGCACCTGCTCTGGTTGCCCTGACACTCCTATGAGTTTTGTAGAGAAGTGATAAGGACAGAGGGCTGGCAAGATGGGTGGCCTGCAGCTGGCTTGTTCTGTCCCCTCCCCCACCTTGGGCCTCTAGAGACTTGAGGGTGTGGTTGAGGGAGGAGGACCCTACTGGGGATGCACTGTGGTCACCACCACCTCCTCTTGCTAGAGGAGGGGAAGCCCAAACAGGAGGCCTGAGGGGCCCACCTCAGGGACCAAGAGCAGGCCAGCGCCGTGTGGGTTTTACTGGGCCCCTGTAGTGTGCAGCCAGGGCCCACGGGGAGACCCCAGGTATATGAGCCAGGAAGCATAGTGGGGAACAGCAGCCGGTGGGGGCCTGGGGGCCTTTTCTCCTGTCCCAGCCCCGCCCCACCCCCATCACACCTGGTCCCTGCCACATGGAGACCCTGTGGCCCAGTTGCACCTGCAGGACAGAACTGAGGGCCTGGGTTCCCACGCCTGCCCTCCCCAGTCCCTCCCTGGCTAATCCGGAATTTACAGCTGTTCCTGGGCCTGACTCCATCAATCTTGTTGACCTGCAGGGTGTGTGTGTGTGTGTGTGTGTGTGTGTGTGTGTGTGTGTGTGTGTGTGTGTGTGTTGGGGGAGGGGAGGTCCTAGCCCTCAGGGTGGGGCAGTGTGGTATGTCGTGTGTGACGTGTTCTGGGGCATTAGTCTGCCTCTGGGGTTCTGGGCTTCCGAGTCAGGGCACAAGGGACTGGTAGGGGAGCTTTTGAGGGCAGAGTAGGGTCTAGACCACAGACTTGCTCTGACATAGCCTCCCCAAGCGTGCCACACCCCAAATCCATGCCACGCCATGTCCTGAGCCCATAGTGGGTGCAGGGGAGGAGAAGCCTGGGGGACAGGAGCGGGGAAGAAAGGAGAGCCAGTCTGGAGGCAGGAAGGTTACTGAAATGGAAGAATAAGACACGAGGGGTTTGGGATCCAGGCTGGGGAGGTGTCTGGGGGTCAGAGACTGAGGGAGCTGGTGGCCCCTGTGGGAGAGGCTTCAGGCTGGTGGTGGGAGGGCAGGGTGCTGTCTGGCACATGGGGCTGAGGAGGAAGTACCCCTGAGGGAATTAGTGAAAACAAGGTGGTCCCCAAGGGTATGGAGGAGGGGCTGTAGCTTCTCCTGAGGACATGTATGGGGTCAGGGTCTGAATACCCACCTGCATGAGCGGCTCAAGGGAAGAGAGGCCAGGAGGAAGCTCTTAGGGGAGAGTGGGCAAGCTGGTTCCTGTCCCCCTTCTCTGGGCCTTGGAGAGTGGGGGAGGGACGCAGGCATACTGGGTTATGTATGTGGGCAGGCAGCGGGCGTGGGTGCACGCCTGTTGGTGACCAAGGCTGAAGGAGGCAGGCCCCCGCGGTCAGGTGGGTAGATGGTGGTGCGGTCAGGATCCCTCCTGTCCTCCATGTGGCGGGAGGGATCCAGACACCAGTTCCTTCTGATACCACATCTGCCAGACCCCTTCCTCTTTGAGACACCCCTCCCCCCCACGCAAGCTTCCTCTTTCCCATCACACCCTCCCTGGGCCTTGAGGGAGTTTACAGCTGCTTATTGTCCTGTCTAACCCAGCTCAGGTCCCAGCACCCAGCTGCCCCCAGCCTGTCCCCATGTGTGCAGCCTCCCCCAACCCCTCCCACGGCTCCAATGTCATCCTTTGTGGAACCTGCTAGGGGCTGTGTCTGGGCCCGGGATTTCGAACTCATTGGTAAAGAGCCCTGAGTGGACACATGAAAGTACCCCAGATCTGCGCTCCACACCCCTCCCGCCAACTCTGTGTCAGGCAGCCTCGGTCTTCGGCAGCACTTCCGTAGCCCTGACAGGAAATGGGCTGAGGGCCCTGCCTCCCGCCATCTCAAAGCAACTTCTTGTTTCCCTGTTGCCCTGTGCCAGGCCCGGGGTTGTGCCCCTTGGCTCCGCCCCCCAAGGCTTCCCAGGGTTCTGTGTCAGCAGCTCAGAGGGGACGGGACGGTGGACATGACTGCCAAGCTGGCCAGGAGGCAGAGTCAGGCCCTGCGGGGACAGGTAGGGGACAGCACTGGGGGCTGAACCCGGTCTCTGACAGAGACAGCAGGGGGGCCTATGCGTCAAAGGGCCACCAGTGGGCCCCACCCCCTGGCCCTGTCAGGAGCTAGGGGTGCAGGTTCCCAGCAGGGAATCTGGTGGAGCGTGCGAATCCTTCCCTGCTCTCCTCCACGGCGGCGCCTGTCTGAGAGGCGCTGCAAAGGTATGCTGAGCCCATCGGCTTGTGGGAAAGACGCAGGCCTGGCACTCGGCTTGTGGGCTAGAACTGAAGACCAGGGGCTGGGAAGCTGACTGTGGTGAGCCGGGCCCCTCTTGGCTCTGTCCTGTGGCTTGAGGTGGGAGGACACTTCCTCTTTGCCACTCAGTGTCCCCTGTGTCTCAGGAGCCCTTGGTGGCCTGGCCAAGCCCCTGTGGGTGGGCTGCGTCTGGGTCTTGATGGGCCTCCAGGAGTTGGGGGTGTCAGGCCCTGCTCTTACCTGGGCAAACTGCCCTGTGAAAGCAGATGCCATGGAGGCACTGGCTCCACCTGGCTTCCAGGAGCTGGTCTGATCCTGGCCCAGGCTCTGCCAGGTGAGCAGAGCGCCTCTGAGCACTGTGCGGCTCTTTCGAGAGTTCAGCGCCCTCACAGGACCGCCAGGTCCCTAACGGGGGTGGGACTCTGCCTGCTCAGCTTCAGCGAAGGCCCCTCACTACCTCCGGGGGCAGCCCCAGTCCTGAGCGTGTGCCTCCCTCCCTCAAAGGGGTTCTGCCCTGTACCCATTTGGCCTCTATCTACAGCCTTAAGCCTCACAGTGTGATTCTGCCTCTTCTCTTCCTCGTGACAGCTTTGTCACACTGGAGGCCTAAACTTCTACCTCTCCGATCCCTCTGTACCTGCTGGGGATGTTCCTTCTGCAAGATCCCCCCTCAGACCACCCAGCCTGGGACCCCCCGTGGCCTCAGAGCCAAGGCCAGCAGCCTGGCCAGGTGGACAGCCCCACTCCAAAGAGCCTGGCTCCTTCCTTAGCTGGTCCAGCACCCATGTGCCCTTCCAGCCCCTGTCCCAGGGATGGGCAGGGCCACTGCCTCAGTGAGTCCAGCTGGGGTACACAGGAGGTGTGTCTGGCCATCTACCTTCCTGTACTGCCCCCATCCTGCTCTCCCAAGGAGCCTCCTGTTCCTGTGTTTGAACCCTTGTTCTCAGTAAGTTCTTGCTCAAAGCTAACCCCAGTTTCTCCCGTGGTGTCAGGGGGACTTGCTGGTTGCTGGAGTCTGGCATGGAATGGATTTGTGTACTCAGTGCGTGCTTTGGGTGACCCTCTGCGTGCATCAGGGCATTGGACCACTTGCTAGGGGTGGGGGCAGCTGAGGTCAAGTATGTCATCCTGGCCCTTGTTCTCAAGACACTCCTGCCTTTTAGGGGCACAGAAGGAAGGCAAGTGGGTGGACAGCCAACTGCCCACTGAGGCAGAATGCTATCGGACCCTAACAGACCAGAGTGCCAGCAGGTGAGCCTCTCTGGAGGGCGAAGGCCTCCCCACTGGTGGGGCCTGTGAGCTGAGCAGCAGTGGGGCAGTAAGATAGGCAGGCAGGGAATGGGGGCAGGCACAGAGGTGAGATGATACCTTTGTGGGGGTGAGGGTCAGCAACATGCCACGGGAGGGCTGTGGTGGGCAGAGAGAAGGGAGAAGTGTCCGTCCTGCTCAGCCACACAGGAGCTTGTGGCGTGAGGGGCCCGAGTGGGGAGCTGATGGACTGGTGACTCAGTTCTTCCTTCCCCCTCCATGCCTGGGACCTGCCACCCTGTGTAAAGCTGCCACACTCCCTTTTCCGACAGTGCTTTTGCTTTCGCCTTAGCACAACCTCACTGGCAGGCTGTGCCTCTCACTCATTGCCCTGCTCGTCCCTCTCCCCCACCCCCATCTTTTGCCAGCGCCAGGGACCCCAGCCCCTCACTACCTAGGACAGAATCTTTGTCGTACAAATGAATTTTTTTTAAAGATTTATTTTATTGTTTGAGAGAAGGTGAGAGAGAAAGACAGAGAGAAGGGGGAGGGCCCAGAGCAGCCTCCATAGTTGTACATCATTCGTTTCTTTGACGTAATTTTAGTCCACACAGGTGGATGTGAGGCCTTGTGGGAGGGAACTGAACTGGGGACCTCACTCACAGGAGGAGAGAACCTTCGCCACCGTCCTGGCCATGACCAGTTGCTACACAGTTTAACAAATGGATTTGCACCAGCTGGGGCCGGGATTTGATCTCCCAACCTTGAGGTTACAAGGCAAGCGCTCAACCTGTTGAGCTATCCTGGTTTCCCACAAATGCATGCTTTTTATAGGTGCCTACCTAAGACCCCAGGAGAGGCCACCTTGAGCAGGACATGTTTCCTCTCTTGAGGAGTTTATAGCTTAGTGAAGGGGGCACAACAATGGAGAGACTTCTATAATTAAAAAAAAAAAAAAAAAAAGCTTACTATACAAAATGTTGCAGCTGCAGAAAAGCTTAAAGAAAAAAACCCACAAAACTCAATTAAACCAATCTAATCCCTATAATTACACTGCCCAGAGATGACCACTGTTAGCATTTTGGAAGGTTTATAACAACACAAAATAGGAATTATGCTCAGTTTGCCATCTTGACATTGCTTTTCCCTCATAGCATTATACATTGTTAGAAAACACTGAACCGCCTCATGCTGTTCTGCTGCCTTGGGTTCAGTAGTGCAGTTAACTATCCCTCTGGTGGGCTGAGGGTGTTAGGCTGTGGCCTGCACACAGGAGAAACCTCTCCGGAAGGTCTTGAACCTGACACCCGAGCTGGCTCCTATAGGAGTCAGCCAGATAAGAAAGGGGTGTCGATGGGCCCCAGCCGGCTGTGAAAGAGCTGAGGCATGTGGGAGACACAGAGGAGAGGACGGGGCCTCCAGCAAACTGCATGCTACTGGAGCTTAAAGTTCAAGGCAAGAGGGAAGGAGGGGCAGGAAATAAGGTAGAAGACAGGCAAGTGATGGGTGGCCTCTGGGGCCCTGTTAGAGGCTTAGACTTTGCCCTGCAGGCCGCCAGGAATCCTGAGGGTGTTACACATGACCATGCTTATATTCTGTGACAAAACCCTCCAACCCACCTCACTTTCCTTTGGAGGGGGATGAGGACTCTTTTCTTTGGCCCTCCTCCCTCCCATCTGGCTCTCCTTTGTCTTTTGGTCTGGAGCTGATTCTGAGGCCTGCAAACCCCATATCCGGGAAGTTCCAGCCCCAAATCCAAACGCAGCACTGATTCCAGTCCCAGAACTTTCCTGGCCCTGAAAGAAGGAGGGGTGGGGGATCTAGAATGCAGCAGGGCTCTGCCCCATGTGACCTAAATGCAGGCTGAGAAAGGACGGGTCCCAGGCGTTTCTCTGCTCCTGCCCAACACTTGACTTGCTCCTGTGAGTGCACAGCTGAATTCATGATCGATATTTTATTATGGATAAATGAGTCATGTAACTACCCCCATGCATCCGGGGCATTTCATACTTTACAACTGCACTTTCCTGAACATTTCCTCCTTCGCTCATCACTACAATTTCCGGGCAGAGCAGACATTTTGCAGGCAGGGGAACTGAGGCAGGAGGTCCGGTGACTTGCTGAAGGTTGCCCAGGTTGCAAGTGGCTGGCATCGGAGCTGACCTTCCTCCTCGCACAGGTGCACGACACCCCAGAACCCGTGTACGCCAACATCGAGAGGCAGCCTCCGGGCCCTGTACCTGACGCCCAGGCACCGGCCAGGTGTGGGAAGCGCACACCCCCCGGCCAGGTGTGGGAGACGCACACGGACGCGGGCACCGGGCGGCCCTACTACTACAACCCAGACACGGGCGTGACGACCTGGGAGTCGCCCTTCGAAGCTGCGGAGGGCTCCGCCAGCCCGGCCCCCTCCCCGGCCTCTGTGGGCAGCCGCGAGAGCCTCGAGACTGAGTGGGACCAGTACTGGGATGAGGAGAGCCGCAGGGTGTTCTTCTACAACCCGCTGACCGGCGACAGGGTCTGGGAGGACGAGCCCAAGGACGAGGACGAGCTGGAGATGCAGCCGGGCCTGAGCCCGGGCAGCCCCAGGGACCAGAGGGTGAGGGGCGGGGCCTGTGCAGGGGGCGGGGCTGGCTCGAGGCCCTCGGGTCCCACTTCTCCCCACAGCCCAGGGGGCGGGGCCTGTGCAGGGGGCGGGGCTGGCTCGGGTCACTTCTCCCCACAGCCCAGGGGGCGGGGCCTGTGCAGGGGGCGGGGCTGGCTCGAGGCCCTCAGGTCCCACTTCTCCCCACAGCCCAGGGGGGCGGGGGGGAGGGGAGGGACCACGTCTGAAGGGGCGAGGCCTGGCCAAGGGTGGGTGAGGCTGGCTCTGAGGGCCGCTGACCCACATCCCCCCCACCGATCGCAGGTGACGGGGCTGGCCTGATCCGAAAGGGCGGGGCCTGGGTCAGTACTGGGTCTGAGAACTTCTGACTCCATCTTCTGCTCGCTGCAGCCCCCCACCCCCGAGACGGACTACCCCGAGTCGCTGACCAGTTATCCGGGGGAGGACTATTCTCCCGCGGGCTCCTTGAGTGAGCCCGGGCCGGCTTCTCCCTTGGCCACGCCCCCCGGCTGGTCTTGTCACGTGGACCCGGACGGGCAGACGCTCTACACCAACCACTTTACCCTCGAGCAGGTAGGGGCAGCTGGCAGATGGGCCCAGGTGGCCTGGAGGACACGCCTCCAACTCGTCCTTCCTCACAACTAGCTCCTCTTACTAAACTGCATCTCGTGCGCCGGCTCCAGCCAGCCCAAGGCCGCCGCGTCACCTGCACCTACCCCTCCGCACTCCGTGGGGCGGTGTGGGGCTCTGGTTAGAGAACCTTTTCCTCCCCTCTCCTGAGTCGGCCCGGGAGCCCTGACCTCCCCTCTCCCCGCAGTGGGTGAAGCTGGAGGACCAACATGGGAAGCCCTACTTCTACAACCCAGCTGATGCCTCTGTTCAGTGGGAGCTGCCCCAGGTAACCAAGCGGGGACGGGAGAGTCCTGGGCAGAGAGGAGGGGATTATGTATGACAGCGGCTTTCTCCCCAGGTCCCAGTTCCTGCCCCTCGGAGCATCCGCAAATCCAGCCAGGACAGTGAGACCCCAGCCCAGGCCAGCCCCCCTGAGGAGAAAGTAAGGGAAGGGGCACACAGGCCCTGGCAGGACCCCACAGAAGAAATAGGGGGAGTTCTGGAGGCTGGGACTGGGTCAGGCATGTCTCTTCCATAGGCCCCAGCACTAGCCTGGGCTGAATGAACCTGGAACTGGGTCATGCCAGGCCCAGAGCTGGGTGAGGTTGGTAGCTGGGAGGAAATCGCTGTTGCTGCGGCTGTGGCTGTGGGACAAGCATCTCACCACCAGCAGCAGCAGCAAAGAGGGTGTAGTGGAGACTCAGACCCAGCCTGTGGGGAGTTGCTGGTTGAGGGGGCACCGGGGTTCACTCCTTAACTGCCTCATCTTTCCCCTCCTCTCTCAGATCAAGACCCTGGACAAGGCAGGCGTGCTCCATCGCACCAAGACAGTGGACAAGGGAAAGCGGCTCCGGTGAGCGCGCCTGCACCCAGAGCAGGGTGGTCCTTAATGACGTTCACTGAGCACTTCCCCTGTGCCGGGCGCTGGCTAATCCCCATAGCAACTTTTAAGATTCCTCTGAGGACCTTGAGGGACAGAGAGATAAAGGGAGTCCTTCCCTCACTATTGGGTGCCCCAAGCTGTGTTGACCTCTGTGCCCTGCTCCTGGGGGTAGGAGGGGAGCCTCAGCCCAGGGCTAAATCCAGGCCCTGCCACCCTGCCCTTCCCCACGCCCCCCCCCTCCACCTAGGAAGAAGCACTGGAGCGCGTCCTGGACAGTGCTGGAAGGCGGCGTCCTGACATTCTTCAAGGACTCGAAGACCTCAGCTGCAGGCAGTTTGGTGAGGCTTCATCTGCTCCTGACTCCTGTGGGTCTTTACCTGACCTAGGTGGTCAAGGGCCAGGTCAGAGACAGTGAAACATGAGTATCAAGAGAGCTGGGCCTTTGGCCGGGGGTGGCCACAGCAGGTTCAGCCCAGGACGAGCACTTGCAGCCACCCTGGGCATGAGGAGCAGGCCTTGAGCGGGGACAGCTCCAGCCTGGTGGGCAGGCGGCTGGGGACTGGGCACCCTGCTCACAGGGGTGGAGCTGCACACCTTTCTCCTTTCCTCTCCTGGGTGGGCAGGCAGCAAAGGGCCAGCCAGCCTGCTGGCTCTGTAGTTAAGAAGTACCAGGATCTCTGGGTTCTAGGAACCCCTGGTCTCCTTTCCCCCAGATCTATGGCCCCATCCTGTCACTAGAGCCGAGGGAACATGGTGGATTAGAGCCAGGGGACTATGGCAGGCCTCTCTGAGCTGCGGGCGCCCTCATCCTTCCCTCTCTCACAGAGGCAGCCTTCTAAGCTTTCTACCCCCGAGTACACGGTGGAGCTGAAGGGGGCCTCTCTGGCCTGGGCCTCCAAAGACAAATCCAGCAAGAAGAATGTGCTAGAGGTGAGTTGTGGGGCTGGGGAGAAGAAGAGGGGGTTTACTGATCGGCTTGGGACCCAAACTAGACAAGCCCAAGAAGGGAGAGTTGGGGAGACTTGGGGTTGGAATTCTCAGAGCTCAAAGTCAAAGCCAAAGTTGCCCCCACCTCACGGATCGTCCACAGTATTTCTGGCATCACGGATTCTGCAGTTGTCTCTCCAGGAGCTGAGTTCACCAGTCCTCAGATCTGCAGGGTAGTGAGGAGTAGGGGTCTCTGGGGTGGGGGTGGGGGGTATACTTTGTCATGCCTAGAAGGGCAGCCCTCAGCCCAGCCACTCTGGCCTGAGACAGACAGGAGACTCTGACAGACTGAGAAACCTGCTCTGGCTGGTCAGAGTCTAGCTTCCAACTAGACCAGGTCCCCAGCTAATAAAGCAGGGCTGTGGACACATTTCTCAGGCTCCCCCAGCAGGAAAAGAGAGGCCAGGTGGGGCCCAGGCAAGGACTCAATGTGCCGCCACGCCCTTCACTGTCCTCATGTTGTCTTATTTGTAAACCAGTTTTACCCTCACCTCAGTCCCCAAAAGCTTTGAGGTAGCTCAAAACAAAAACACACACACAAAAAAAATGGTGAGTAGGTCAAATCCACTGAAAAGCCAGGACCAGGCAAAACAAGTTAGAGGAAGGGATCGAAGTGGAAAGGGATTAGGGGGCAGATGATATACAGGGGCTAAGGATGTTGTTGCTGGAAAAAAAAAGTAACTCGGGGTTTCCTGGTAGGCAACGTGAAAAGACATGGGTGATCAGTTACATGGCTCTTACTATTGGTGGGGGAAACCGCAGATTTTTCCTAACCCTTAGCTCTTGAAGAAATTTTTAGTATGCAGCTCCATTCTATTGAGTAGGGAACTCTTGGGTCTGCTTCAAGTAACATAGGATGAAAACCAAGCACAACCGTACATCTCAATGCAGAAAAAACTAATTCTGTCCTTGGAGTGAGTAAGAGTGAGTGGGGGTGGTACCACCCAGCCTGCTAGTCAGAAAGAGCTTAGAGCAGTCAGAAAGTTGCCCCTCGAGTTTTAATTTATGCTTCTTGATGAAGTGGGCTGAGAGAAGTTGTGTTGCCCAGGCTGGAGGGTGGGAGAGGGTGGGGCTTGTGGCTGCAAAAGGGGGACAACACTCTTAGGTCCCCAGTGGTATATGGAGGGGCGGGACGCTTGATTCTCTGGGATCAGCCATGATCAGTTTTCAGAGCCTTTCTCCCCAACAGTATTCTCTTCACCGTTAAGTGTAGTGACCCGGGCCCTCCCCAGGCAGTTTCTTTCTTTGTCTGTTTTGCTGGTCAGCGCTTTGGATGAGCTTGACGTGTTCTGTGGCTCATGAGGAGGTGGGATAGGCAGGGAAAATGGACCAGAGGATTGAGCCATGATACAGATCTGCTTCTCTCAGATCCTCCTCCCATCACTCACTACTAGCTTTGTGTCCACATGGAAATTGCTTCAAGTTGCTGAGCCTCATGTGCTTATCTGTAACACAGAGATGCTGTCACCCACTGCTTTTAATGAGGTGGACTACCCTGGCCTGGGGTGAGACTCTTGCTCCATGAGGCGCTCTGAGTTCCTGAGGACAGGGACAGACCCAGGGAGCCAGAGATGACTGAATGACTTGTGTCCCTCCAGCTGCAGAGCCGAGATGGCTCAGAGTACCTGATCCAGCATGACTCGGAGGCCATCATCAGCACCTGGCACAAGGCCATTGCCCAGGGCATCCAGGAGCTGGTAGGCAGAGCCTGGGGCCTCCAGGGCTGGTGGGGGAGGAATCCAGCCTCTAAGGTTGGCCCTGGAGGACTCTCCAGGTAGGGGAGCAGGTGGAGGAAAAGAAAATATCTGAAAGGCAGCCTTAGGCTGGAATGATAGGCTGAAACTAGAAGATAAAATTTAAAGGGGTTGAATTGAAGAGTCTACCTTTTTTTTTAGGTTCAAATATCAATTGCATAAACGGAGATGGGATAGGCCCTCTCTGATAGCTATTTACCTGGAAACAACCCGGGGCTATTTGACCCTTCATTCTTACAGTGGTTGCAGCAATTGGCTGTATTACTAGAGGTAGGAATCCAGAATCAGGGAGGTGATGTTGGCTGTTGTTGGCAGTGCTCAGGCCCCAGCTGGAACTGCAAGCCACATACAGAGGAATATGACCTAGTGGAGAATGTACAGAGTTGCTGAGGAAAATATGGGAAAAGGGGGCCAGGAATTGGGAGGTGCGTAGGGTAGAACAGGATGGATGACCTTCTCCCCAAACCTGAGGGGCTCCTTGCAGCCAAGAGAAATGAATGTTCTGAGGTTCCCTGGTGGATGTGAGGGGAGTTACCCTGGGTAAGAGAAGAGTGAACTCTCCCCGGGGTGGGGGAGTGGGTCGCCAGGCATGCTAGGAGGGCACTTTGGGCCCCTCACCCTACCCCAGAAGGACCCCAGCTGGGCGCGGCTCTGCCTCTCTGAGGCTGTGCGATTCCAGTCCGCAGACCTACCCCAGGAGGAGGAAAGCGAGAGCAGCAGCGTCGACTTTGGGTCCAGCGAGCGCCTGGGAAGCTGGCGGGAGGATGAGGCGCGTCCCGGAGCAGGTGTGCACGGGGATGGGCATGGAGCGCGGAGGGCATCTTTGGGGGTGTGTGGCGACCGGGCTGGGCCTGCCCAGCCGCCGCCGCAGCGCCCCCTACTGACTGGCTCCGCATCTCCTGCGGCAGCCGCCCCCGCTCTGAGCTCCGGGGGCCAGGAGAGTGACTTGAGCAAGGTCCGGCACAAGCTCCGCAAGTTCCTGCTGAGGCGGCCCACGCTGCAGTCCCTGCGGGAAAAGGGCTACATCAGAGGTACCGGAGGGACCCGGAGAGCGGGGCGCCGGTGGCGCAGGGGCGGGCGGCGCTGACGAGCCTCTCCCCCAGACCAGGTGTTCGGCTGCGCGCTGGCCACGCTGTGTGAGCGCGAGAGGAGCCCGGTGCCGCGCTTCGTGCAGCAGTGCATCCGTGCGGTCGAAGCCCGCGGTACGTACGCGGCGGGCGAGGTGGGCATTCTGGGCGCCTGGCGGCCTCCTTCCAGGAACGCATGATGGAGATCTCTGGCTGGGCGCAGGGTGCAGGGCGAAAGACCGAGAGGGATCCTAGGTGGGGCTTGAGCCACATCCCACGGAACCCGGGGTCAGCGCCTGTCTGTCTCCAGGGCTGGAAATCGATGGGCTGTACCGCATCAGCGGGAACCTGGCCACCATCCAGAAGTTGCGCTATAAAGTGGACCACGGTGAGGCCCATCCCCAGTCCCTGCCCCCGGGCCTGAAGGCACTGAGGGGTCTGACCTCCTCTTCCTCCCGCGCTCCCCACTCCTCCCCTCTCCCTCATGGCCGCAGATGAGCGCCTGGACCTGGACGACGGGCGCTGGGAGGACGTCCACGTTATCACCGGTGCCCTGAAGCTCTTCTTTCGAGAGCTGCCAGAGCCCCTCTTCCCCTTCTCGCACTTCCGCCAGTTCATCGCGGCCATCAGTGAGTGCCCGAGGAGGGGGGCAGATGGGGTAGGGGTGCAGCAGGCCTACCTCGAGCATCGCGTGGGCCAGGACCCCCCTCCACACACACACACACACGCACCTCCCGCCTTCTCCGTTCCCTCCGCTAGCCGGCCCTCCCTCTCTCTCTGACCCTTCCTTGCCCCAGAGCTGCAGGACCAGGCCCAGCGCAGCCGCTGTGTGCGGGACCTGGTGCGCTCGCTGCCCGCCCCCAACCACGACACCCTGCGGCTGCTCTTCCAGCACCTGTGCCGGTGAGTGGGTGCGCCACGGACACAGGGAGGTGAACCCTGGTGGGACCCCGCCCCAGCCTTTCCCAGCTCTGAGGCCACCCCACCCCACCCCGCTGCAGGGTGATCGAGCATGGCGAACAGAACCGCATGTCGGTGCAGAGCGTGGCCATAGTGTTCGGGCCCACGCTGCTGCGGCCCGAGACCGAGGAAGCCAGCATGCCCATGACCATGGTCTTCCAGAACCAGGTGGTGGAGCTCATCCTGCAGCAGTGTTCAGACATCTTCCAGCCACACTGACCCCCGCTCCTCGCTCTGTGGACCTGGGACTGGGGGCGGCACAGTGGTCCTGCCATGGCAGCTAGAGGCTGGACTCTTATTTGAGACCCTCTGCCTCCCATCTGTCCCCGGGCTGCGGCGAATTCTGCACCTCTCGGTTCTGAGGGTCTGGTGACTCCTGGTGGACAATTCACAAAATGTGATCCGCCCCCCTTGCCTGTCCTGTCTTGGGTTAATTGGGTTCTGTTCTGTATCACAGCGCCACCTGCTGTGCGTGTGTGAGAATGTTGGGTGGGTAAGGGTCATTTTCTGGGACCTCCCATGCCCCAGGCTGGGAAGAGGAATTTGGGTGAGGGGCTTCCTGGCTTCAGGCCTGCATCCCCTCATCCCCCTATTGCCCCCCCTCCCGGGCACTGTGCCAGTCGTGAAGTAGCAACCGACACCTTTCCTGCTGCAGAACTAGGACTGACCTGGGCCTCCAGCTTTGGAAGCTGAACCTGCGTCCTCAGGCCTCAGGGATGAGACTCCTGCCCAGCCCTCTCACTGGCTGGCTGTGGATCATTGCCATCTGCTTTTCTATTGGGGGTTCCAGGCCTCTGCCCTCCCTGACCCACTTGTGTTCTGTGCTAGGGTTCTTGCTATACCTTCCGCCTGACAGGCACCACACACAACCCTATTTTACAAATGAGGGGATGGGTTAGCAGAGGCAACGAGACTTGTTCAAGGCCCAGTGGGTGGTCTGACTGTAGCTCATGCTCCAGCCTCCTGGGAGGGTGAAATGGATTACGTGTCAGCTACCCCCCCCCCCTGCCCCAACTACAGGAGGGGCTTATGGGTAAAACAAAAGAAACTAAGCTGGGTGGGTTCTGTCTGGGCTTGAGGAGATCCCTGAAGACAAAGGGGGAACCTGCCTGGCTGTTCTTCCCAGGGAGAGGGGAAGTACAGGAGCCCCCAGCCCCTCTCAGCATGGCAGTCAAGTATGGCTACCTGGTGCCCACCTGGCCAGAGCTGGGCGAGGCCTGCAGGAAGGAGGGGTGGGAAGGGAAGGACAGCATAACCTCAAAAGGCAGTGTGGGCCCTGGGGTCAGAGCCCCCACTCCCTCGTACACAGACCACCTCAGTTTATGGGTCTCAGCCCCCGCCCCATCCACCCATTCACTTATTCAACAAGCAATAATAGCTAATATTTATTGACATTTGCACCGTGCCAAGCATTTTACTTGGATTATCTAGTTTGTTTCTCACAGCCAATATTTATTAT
>PVKE010010633.1:0-42011 GCA_004027555.1 Craseonycteris thonglongyai | reverse complement strand
CTATGTTTGTCCCTGTGGCTGAGGTGTGTCTTTTTTTTGCTGTTCTGATTGAGTGTTTCCTGCTACCTTATCTTCTAAATTGCTATTTTGATCCTCTGCTTCATGTAATCTACTGTTGCCTCCCTCTAATGTATTCTTTATTTCAGTTCTTATATTCTTCATTGCTGATTGGTTCTTTCTTATGGTTTCTGTGTCTTTTTTTAAGATGTATTTTATTGTTTTTGACAGAGACAGAGAGAGGGAGACAGACAGAGAGAAGTAGTAGGGCCCAGACTAGCCTCCACAGTTGTATGTCATCAGTTCTCAATATGGTTGTGTTCCACATGGGTGGGTGGGGGCCTCACAGGGTGGGAACTGGGCTGGGGGCCTCCCACATGGAAGGCATGCCCTCTCGAGCTAAAGGTTGAACTGGGGTGGGCGGCAACAACCAAACTGGGGGCCTCCCACATGGGAAGCACACCCAGTTCAGCATGTGTGTCTTTACAGGCCGGGGGATTTGATCCTCGGTCCCCAGGGCTGCAAAGTGAGTGTTGAACCCACTGAGCCATCCTGACTTCTCTTCCTGTGTCTTTTTATTATGCTAACTATCTCTTTGTTGAAGTTCTCACTGAGATCACTGAGCATTTTTATAACCAATGTTTTGAATTCTGCATCTGGTAGGTTGCTTGTCTCTATTTTGTTTCATTCTTTTCTGAAGTTTTGTTCTGTTCTTTCATTTAGGACATGCTTCTTTGCCTCATTTTGGCTGCATCCCTGTGTTTGTTTCTATGTATTAAGTAGAGCTGCTGTATTTCCTGGTTTTAGTAGTAAGTCCTTATGTAGGAGGTGTCCTGTGGGGCCCAGTGGTGTAGTCTCCCTAGTCACCTGAGCCATGTGCTCCAGGTGTGTTTTGTACTGTATTTTGATCTTCCATATGACTCTGAGAGAAGAATAAATTCTAAGTCTTTAAAGGTCAAGCCTTCAGAAAGCAAATGCTTATAAGATATTTGTTATCTTATTTAGAGGAGTAGCATCAAATTCCCCTTTGAACTATTTATTTAAATTTGAATTTTCACTAAGCACAAGATTTTAAGTGAAGAACTTGTTGAAGGCTTTTTGGGTTTAATTGTCAGTTCCACTAGAACTAAATATTTATCTTTAGACCAGATATACTAAATGCATTGAATTAAGACTTGCTGCTAAAAAGGGGCAGAGATAAAATTGCCAAAAAAAAAAAAATTTTTAATTTGTTCCACCTATAATGTACACTGATTTTCTTAATCTCACTTTGTACATTTTCAAAGGCATGATTATAATTGTGAATTCTAAAGCAACAATTGTCTAAATGATGGGGTTGTCATTGAAGATGAAAGGAGAGAAAACAAGATATTTGGAAAAAAAAAGAAAGACTCTAATTATTGTTTTGCTCATTTTGCTTTCTTCAGGTGTATCACGACATTTTGAACAGGTCAAAAGAAATTAAAAATACCTGCTGAAAATATTAGAGAGTCAGAAGTTTCAGAAAAAAAACAGAAGAAGATTTTTATTTTCAAACAAGGGAAATAATTGAATTAATCCCCAAATACCTGTTAAAAAGAGTAAGAGAGAAACAGGCAACCTAGGAGACCTCACTATTTGATGGCTTTGCTAAGGTCAACCTAATTGATGAGACAGAAGTTTAGCTGTTGGGTCTCAGGCAGTATAACATCTTGACATTTGGGGGAATTGGAATTGGCTTCTTATGAAACATACCAGCACATACTGTGTGTGATGCTGGGTAAATTAGAAGCATATCAAACATGTACTTGGGGCTGGCATTTCTATTGGATTCATTAGTCAGATTTCCACTAGGCACCATAGAAATAATCTTTTCATCTGTGATGCCTTCTTTGTGGGATGGAAAGGTAAGGCTGTCTGACACCTAAGGTTCTTGGTCAATTCTAGAAACTTTTTGAACTTTATGTGATTTTTAAGGAGTTGATTCCTTCTACACTAAACCAGTTTATGGTAGAATACTGGGGATTCAGTGAGAATTTAAAATGTGAAATGAAAACCTTGGTCTGTTCTAATTTGTTGCCAAAAAAACCCCCAAAACAAAACAAAACAAAAAAACAAATATGGTATCTAGATTCAGGCTTGGCAAATAGTAAGCACTTGAAATTACTATTCAATTATATGATTAAGTAAATATATTTGATGGGTCAGAGAACCCATCATAATACACAGCATTGTTTCAGTGGAGAATGTAACAAATGGTTCTCAATATTAAATTTTAGTGCATAGAAAAAATAAAACTAGGGCTACTAAATCAATATTTGCAGTGCTATCATTTTTCATAATTTTTGGAGAAAAGCTTTCAGTGTAGCATTGTTTCACTTTTGGGAGATAGGATGCTTCTGTAGAAAGATCACTGTCTTCAGTATTAGACACATATGAGTTAAAAATGTCAGTTCTGGTACTTACAAACTGAGTGACCTTGGCCAAACTGCTTAGATTCTCTCAGTCTCAGTTTTCTAATCTACAAAAGGTATAGTATGGTGATCATGAATTGGGCAAAATTTGTATGACTTCAAGTATACAGTAGGTGCTTAACATATGTGCATGTCCTCTGGTTTTCATTCTCTTGGTACAATCTATTACTTAAGAATATTTAGGGTTTGTGTAGGAAAAGAATTTGCTTATTAACTTATATACCAAAACAGATTAACCTGATGCTAAGGAGATAATTTTCTAAGTACAGTTTTTTTCATACCACATATCCATTCTCTTTTGAGATCAGCCTTAACTACAATTATGCTTGAGAATTCCTTAAAATCAGTCTTTGTTTAACAGCCATAGATTTTTGCTTTGTCTAGTATAATTGGTTTTCAAAATCTAATTATCTTTCAAAGATAATAAATGATCAAATCTGAGATAAATAAAATATTTTCTTTTGATTAAAAAATGTTGTAAGAAAGATTCCAGTTATTTGGTTTTAATAAGGAAAGCAATGCATGTATTTCTGTATTCTTGCTTTTGGCAGACCTTCTATTGAAAAACTTCCTCTGGTTCTCTATGTTTTTGAAAATTAACTACAGACAGAGGTCTAGACTCTCTATAGAATCAACCCTCTTTCTATTCTGTTAAATTTAAACAAGGAGACCATTAGACTGTGGTAGTTCTAATGCTTTTACAGTTTACTAATGCCTAAGCCTATAAATGCCTCAAGGTTAAGAAATTGAAACTTAAGGACAGCTAATTATAAACAGCCAACCAGTCTTTTCCAAATAAGGCAAACTCTTAAACTAGAGCCAATCAAATGATTTTCTGGCTTTGCTTTCACATCTTCCCTATAGAAGTCTTTCCCCCTAGTGGCTGTTGGTAGAGTGCTCTTAACAACTTCTGGCTTAAGGGCTGGGTAATTGGAATTGATTTTTGCTCAAATGGACTCTTGAAATGTTTAATATGTCTCAGTTTATCTTTAAATGCCTTTTACCTTCTAGAGTGGTGGCACAAAAACTTTTGGGTTATGTACCCTATCAGGGAAAAAAAAAAATCGAGCCTTCACTCTTTTGTGCCTCTTTATTTATACATTATGCATGGACATTAGCATGCACTATACTACATATTATAAAATGTGCCCCCCAAAACAGACATAAAAGAAGATTGAGAAAAAGGTTAAATTACATTTTATAAATATTTTGGTATGATAATTTTAGACTATTATAATTTTCTAGTTTTTCATGACACAATATACATATAGGGTGACTTTTGTAAGAAATGACAGAGGATGTACATTTGTATCTGAGCTGCCTTTTGTCAAACATTTTTAGATTATCACTGTTTCAGTTAATATTGTACTTGAAGAAGGAGGTATCAACTCTGTTATTTCTTTGTCAGTCACTTCTGCTTGTATGTTTAGAATCCTATTTAGTTTCTTTATTTTTTTAAATTTACATTTTATTTTATTTATTTATTTTTATTGTTACATTTATTGGGGTGACATTGGTTGGCAACATAGTTTCTAGGTGAAAAATTTTACATCACATCGTCTATGCATTGCATTATGTGCTCACCACCCAGAATCAGCTCTCCTTTTATCACCACATATCTGGTGCCCACTCCCAACTCCTCCCTCACATTCTTCCTCCCCCCATCCCCCCTTACCCTCAGGTAACCACCAAACCATTGAGTGTGTCCATAAGTTTTTGTTTCTTTGTTGCTTCAGTTTTATATTCCACCTATAAGTGAGGTCATATGTTTCTTGATTCTTTCAGTCTGACTTATTTCGCTTAATAAGATGGTTTCAAGGTCCATCCATGTTATCACAAATGACTGTATTTCATCATTTTGCATCACTGAGTTTCTTTATAGGATCTTTTGAAGGCACCTATCAATTTTTTAAGGGTTGATTCAGGTAGATTATATGATTTTAAACCCACTTAATTAGTCACACATAAAATGTACCATGTCACCATGGACTGGACATGAATGAGTGAAAGAAAATGGTGAACTGACCCTCCCATCGCTTTCCTTAGGACATCTCACCAATATTACATAAATGTGACCATCTGATCTGTGGACAAGTAGAGGCTATCCTCATCAATCCAAGCATCAAATAATTATAAAGTGTATTTTATTTTTATTTGCTTAGGGGGAAAAGGTAAGTAATAATAGACCTACCAACTTTTACTTCACATTTGGATGGATGACCTTGATTGAACTTGAGAGATCTCATGTCAAGAGCAAGTGTCAGTAGCCTTTTCCTGTCAAGGGCCAGATAATTTATATATATATTAAATATATATATATTTATATATATATAAATATATATATATTTATATATATAATATATATATAAGCAAGCATTTAACCTCTCTCTCTATATATATATAGAGAGAGAGAGAGACAGACAGAGAGATAGAGAGAAAGACAGAGAGACAGAGACAGAGACAGAGAGACAGAGACAGAGAGAGACAGAGAGAAGATGGAGGGCCCAGAGCAGTCTCCATAGTTGTATGTCATCAGTTTTCAACATGATTTTGTTACATATAGGTGGGTGGATGGGTGGGGGGCATTCAGGGTGGGAACTGGGCCAGGGGCCTCTCACATGGGAGGCTCACCCAGTGAGTACCAAACTGGGGACACACCCCAGTTCAGCACATGGGTCCACATGGGCCGTGGCCGGGACTGGGATATGATCCTCGGACCTGGGGCTGCAAAGTGAAGGCTAAACCCACTGAGCCATCCCAGCTTCCCCAAATATTTTCAGCTTTGTGAGACATACGATTTGTATTGCAACTACTTATCTTTGCCATGGTAGTGTGAAAGCTGTCATAGACAGTTCATAAACAAATGGTTGCAACTGTATTTCAATAAAATTTTTCTTACAAACTTTATCAAACATTTGTAAATATTGGCATTTGGTCAGGTTTGGAAGGAAGACTATTGTTTGCAACCCAAGATTTGGAGAACTGTGAGCCTGCTCTATACTAATAAAACAATGAATCCCACGTTTACAAGGAAATTAACTGGGGAGAAAAGTCTCTGTAAAGTGAATGGCTTAGTTTAGCTTCAAAGCCCTTTACAAATAACATTTGACATTAGAACATTCATGCTGGTAATTGATGAGTTGATGTAGCCTCTCTGTTTCTAATTTATTCTGGCTCTCAATCACATACACCCATTCCACACCCATACAAAAATAGTAAGGTAGCCACCATGTTTTGAAATTAATGAGAAGATATAAAGGGAGATTCATGTGCTCTGATTGGTGCAGTTGTAACTTTAGAGCATGAGGAATATAAAGGGGGACCCAAAAAATCCCAAAATTTTTTATAAAATAATTGTCAATTTATTCTTACATGTTTAAACTGCAGCCACCTTCAAAGTCACCATCAAACTCTCTGTTTGAAGCAACATACCTATCAAGATGCTTTTTCCACTATTCAAAATAGCTTTTGAACTTGTCAATTTTGGTGCCTTTTAGTGCTTCTGCTGTTTTTGTTTCACCTCTTTCACACTGGCAAAATGCTTCCCTTTGAGGACTTTTTTTT
This sequence comes from Craseonycteris thonglongyai, assembly GCA_004027555.1. Classification (NCBI taxonomy): domain Eukaryota; kingdom Metazoa; phylum Chordata; class Mammalia; order Chiroptera; family Craseonycteridae; genus Craseonycteris; species Craseonycteris thonglongyai. The sequence continues at coordinate 35,997 of PVKE010010633.1, read as the reverse complement.
TTTTAATCCAGGGAAACCAAAAAAAGTTGTTTAGGGTGAGATCAGGTGAGTAGGGAGGGTGGGGCATGTGGATCATGCTGTTTGGGGTCAAAAACTGCTGAACATTCAGCGCAGTGTGGGTGGATGCATTGTCATGCTGTATGTTGTTCATATAAATTACTCATCATGAAATGAGCAAACACATTGAAAGAGTCTCAAAAAAAATTCACTTGATGCCCCAACACAGCCTCTCACAATAATGCCAGCTGGTCCACTGATGCAGATGGGTTCCTAGTACCCTCACCTATCCGGGGAGGCCTGTACTACAAGGCGCCTGCCTTCCAGAAGATAATTCCGTTTATTTTCGGGGATGGTCCCCCTCATAAAAGGACTTTTCCAAAGTGGCAGGGCATATTTTTTCTTTTATCATTTATCAAATGCTTAAGCAAATCATGAGAGCTCCAAGGAAATACGGACATAATAGAATGAGGACAAGAAAACACCTGAGGTTAACAAGTTGCCATTAAAGGGACTTAACAGAAATGGTTCTTTCACATAGTGATGCAGGAGGGGCTCTTTGTCCAACAGATGCCCCCAGCATTCTGTTGATACATTTCATGCCTTTATTTTCACTCTGTTATGTTTTCTCCTATCCTTTGGGTGACCTTCTGATCCTCTTCTTCAATGTCTTAGACTTCTTCAAGACATCCCAAAATTCCTACAAAAGGGCTGTACTTTGGCCAGTTTTGCCACCAAATTGCCCCTTCTCATCCCTCTCCTCTTCCCATAGTACAATAATAAGCATAGATAATAGTAGCCATTTTGTTAATGAGCATCTGTAATCCTAGCATGATAGATACAAGTGCTAATGAAAATATCAAGAAAAGCCAGATGTATAGAGATTTTCAATATATAAAGCAGAAGTTATTGCCTGTGGAGTCAGTCTTTCACATTCACTCAGCTTTCCAAAGGGGTTAGGCAAGCATGATAAAAGGGCCAAATCACCTCAGCATTTTGGACTTTTTGCTAAATTGACAATCTTCTATAAATCTTTCTGCTAACACCAAGAGTACCCAGATCATGTGACATTTTAGTGAAATAAGCTGTTTCATTGCATGAATTTCCCAGATGACTAAAATTACCCTTTTGTGAGAAATGAAGAAAATTTACATTAACTACTGCTTGACACGCATGGTGTTAGATATATAATAGACCTTGATTTATTTAGCCCTTCAATAACTATAGGGACTAAGTATCAATATGCAAATTAAAAATTTTATGGAGAAAAGCTGGAGCTCTGAGACATTAAGTAACTTGTCTAACATTGTAAGAGAAAAAGGGACTGAATGTTTACCCAAGCCTGAGCCTGCCTCCATTGTCTGATTCAACTCATCTTAATTTTCACAATTTTGCTTAGTCCTATTTATAAGTATTGTCATAAACTCTCTTAACAAAAGGATATTAAATATGTTTCAAGCTGTTCTTAATAACATAGTGTTTTCATGTAATTCATAGCCCCTCAGGGATTTCTGAAATAGGAAGGATATTTGTCCTGCAGCCCCATCTAAGTTTTCTGAGCTCTTATGTCTATTTCAGTCAGTTTTCCATCTTCATGATCATCAACAGGCTTTCAGCTGTCATTTTTTATTCTTCTTTCTATTACTGCCTCTCTCAAGCTAGTTACTACTTATTACATTTCCAATTTTCAAAGCCTAATGTCTTGATGACTACAAAACTAGACAACCGAGACTGCTAGAACTATGTCAAAAACCCATGTTGTTATGGGGGATGCCTGGATAGCTCAGCGGTTGACAGCTTACCTCACAATTGTTAAGTCCAGGGTTCAAATTCCAGCCTGTAACTGCCAGGATGGTGGTGAAGGTTCTTGCTTCCCATGTGGGAGGCCCTCAATTTGATTCCCGCATTGCATGGTAAACAGTGCCTATAACCTAACTTTTCCTTAATATTTTCTTTCATTCCAGCTTGCTTAAGTTGTCTCTCTACTCTTTTTGTCTATCTACAAAGATTAGGAATTGAGAAAATGACATGCTTCAATCTCTAAGAAATACAGAAAAATATAAGCTGAATAGAATGTTCACGGTGAAAAAGTAATAAGAATTTTAGCTTTGGGGGAATTTGGCCTTAATTTCTTTGCTTCTGTTTTATGTCAGAGTAGAATATGTGACCTATTTGTAGCAAGAATAATGTAAGATTTTATGAAATGTTCCTGAACAGTATTGAATATCAGTTAGAAAAATATTGTGAACTTGACTTGTAGTGAGAACTTTGTCAGGGATATTGGGGGGAGGGTCTTTCTTCATGAAAGTTTTTTGTATCCATAGACAGTTGTGTGGAGAAGAAAGTGGTTGCATATTCGAAAGGCTGTGGCTGTGACTATAACCAGAGCTATTGGCTTGGATGGTTTATGTGTCTATTGTCCCACAAAGATCTTGAGCTGCTTGAAAGCAGGTAATGTTTAATTTTTTTCTGTATCTCCAGGTTCCAGCTCAGTGCACACACTGCATGGTTGGTACACATGTAGGTGTTTTTTTGGATGGATGGATGGATGGATGGAAGGAAGAAAGGAAGTGGTGAATAGATTTGTTGTTGTCAGAAACCAAATGCACTTATTAGAACCAGGCTCTACGTAACAGCTTTCCTGTGAATGAGACAGGGCAAGATTGGCAAATTCAAATGTTTTTCAGTGAGACTGTCAGTGCCAAGATGATGTACTCAGGTTTGCTTTAGGAACCATGATAAAAATCTGTTTTCTTTACTTCACTTTTCAAATTTATTTTTATTTCTTTCAAGGCATCCCTTTAAAATAAAAATGAAGTAGAACGCTGTGATAAAGCAGACATTATATTGATGAAGATGTAGAGCTGCCTAGTTCCAACCCCTGAAATATACCATCTATATGCAATAAAAGCCCAATAGAACTGCCCTGAAGGCTAGTATTAGTTTTTTCCCTCAACCCTAGAATTATTTAAAAAAAAATTGTGTCTAGAATTTTCTTTGCAAAGATAATTCTCTGCAACAGAGGATTTAAACACCAATAAAGAGGACTGATACCAGCAGGGGTTTTATTTTATTATGTTATTCTCATTATAAATAAGAAATATTTTATTTATAGACACAGGATTTTATTTTATTCCAGACAGCATTTTACTAGATGCCACCCTCTGTCTCATGGCACAATCTTTATAAATTCAACACACTAATACAACATTAAAGTCCTTAAAACTGCTTAATAATTTCTATACATCCCTAAGACATATGTAAATATATGATGTTTACAGTATGTATGGTGAGATTTAGAAACATCACAGACATTCAAGAGAATGCTAAACTTTTTTATTTGGAGGAAAAAAAACAACCCTGTTATTGAGTGATTCCTAAGTTACTCCTAGTTTATTCTCTTTGTTATTTTTAAAAATTAATTACTTTTTTATTGTTTTGACAGAGTCCAAGAGAAGAAGGAGGGCCCAGAGCAATCTCCATAGTTGTACGTCATCACACAGGTGGGTGGGGGCTGTGCAGGGCAGGAACTGGGCTGGGGGCCTCCCTCATGGGAGGCATGCCCCTCCAGCTAGGGGCCAAACTGGGAGGTGAGAACGGAACTGGGGGCCTCCTGCATGGGAAGCACAACACAGTTCAGTGTATGGGTCGGCAAGGGCCGGGGCCTGGGCCGGGGCTGGAATTCAATGCTCAGTCCACAGGGTGGGAAAGCAAGCATTTAACCCACAGAGCCATCCTGGCTTCCCCGTCATTTTAATTATGATGTGTCTTGGTATGTGCTTCAATGGGTTATTCTTGTTTGGGACTCTCTGCACTTCCTAGGCTTGTATGTTCATATTCATCCCCAGGTTAGGGAAGTTTTCTATCATTATTTTATCTAGTAGGTTTTTAATTTCTTGCTTTGTAATTTTTTCTTCTGGTACTTCTATAGTGCAAATGTTGTTACACTTGATATTAACTCAGGGGCCTCTTTAAGTATTCTAAATTTTGGATTTTTGTTTTTTGCTGGCCTGTGTGTGTTTCTTGTTACCTTATCTTCCAAATTGTTGATTTGATTCTCTGCTTCCTCTAATCTGCTGTTGATTTCTTCTAGTGTATTTTTTATTTTAGTTATTGTATTCTTTGTTTCTGACGGGCTCTTTCTTATGGTTTCTTTCTTTTTTATTTATTTATTATTTTTTTATGCATATTACCTCTTGTGGTTGAAGGTCTCACTGAGATCATTAAGCCTTCTTATAAACAGTGTTTTGAACTGTATCTGGTGATTTTCTTGCCTCCATTCTTTTAGCTTTTATTTTCTTTCTCCTGGTGTTTTCTCTTATTCTTTCTTTTGGCATATATTTCTTTGTTTTCTTGCCATAGCTGCCTCTCTGTGTTTGTTTCTACTTCTAGGTAGATCTTCTATGTCTCCCAGTCTTGAAAGGGTGGCCTTAGATAGTAGGTGTACTGTGAGCCTCTCAGATCTTCTGAGTTGGGTGCTCCAAGAGTGTTTCTTGTATAGGTTGTGTGTGCCCTCCTGTTGTAGTTGAGTCTTGATTACTGTTCACACATTGGTGGGTGGAATTGACCCCCAGGCTGGCTGGTTATGAAGATTGGCCATAAGCATAGCATCTAAGCTGCTTTACAGAGGTTAAGTCCATGGAACAGGATTTGCCTCAGTGGGCTCTGATGCCTACTGAGATCACCCTTTGTATATGCCACTTGTGTGGCTAATTGGGTAGTGCTCTGCTGTGGTCAGAAGCCAGCCACTGGGTGTGTTCATTTTGGGGACAGATGGGAGCAGGCTGTGGTGCAGGCCAAGTTTAGCCACTGCCTATGTTTGGCTCAGGACTACTTGAGAGGAGCTACAAAGTGATTCATTGTTGGTAGCTTACTCTGCTGAACCTGGAGAGGCCACACTTGGAAACCAAAGCTGGTTGCCACCAGTTCCAGACCAGGGGAACCTCAGTCAAAGATTAAAGGCACACCAAGGCCTCCTGCTACTTTCTGTTGCCAGTAAGGCTCAGCTACTGAAAGAGCCTTGGACAATACTTAAATTGGGTGAGGTGGGAGTCTCAGGGAGTCACCAGGGTGGGATGAGTATTGTTCACCAGGTTAATGTGGATTTAGATTTGGTACCAGTGCTGAGACCAGGGCAACTCAGCAAAGGGCACAGGGTATACTGAGGCAAGCCACTGCCTACATAGGTCCTGCAGACTTTTGAGAGTTTTTAAAGAAAGATTGCAGTACAGTCCAAGACTGGCTGCCTGTCACCAAAAGAGCCTCTGGCAGTACACAAGTTTTATGTGACCAGGTCTCAGGGAGTAAATCAGGATGGAGCAATTGGAGTTCATCAGGCCAATGCAGATTCAGATTTGGCTATGTGGGAGGAAGGCTCAATGCATGGTCATTGGTGGCTGTCCTCCAGCCTTCACCCGGAAGCTACCAAACTCAGTTTCTTTCTGTATGTCTCTGGTGCTTTCCAAGCCTCTGCACCCCTACCATAACCCAGGATGAGTGCCTGTGAATGAGTGAGTTTGTGTGTGGGTTCTTTAAGAGGTAGCTTGGGCTTCTAGCAGCCCTCTGTCTCCCCAGGACACATGAAATCTTCACTGATTTTCACAGCCAGATGTTGTGGGGGTTCCTTTTATTGGCAGTGTTGCTCTGGGCTGGGAAGCCTGGTGTGGGGCTGAGATTCCTTGCTCCTTAGCAGGGACTTCTATAACTGGGATATAGTTCCCAATTCTCAACCACCACAAGTGGGTATGGTACCAACCCACTATGTCTTTGCCCCTCATACCAGTCTTGATGTGGCTTCTTCTTTATATCCTTAATTATAGGACTGGTCAGCTATTCTTCAGATGGTTCTGTAGGTTCACTGTTCTACAATTTAGCTGTAATTTTAATGTAGTCATGGGAGGGGGCAAGCATAGGTTTACCTACTCTGCCAGCTTGATCAGAACTCTATAATTCTCATATTCTTTAGAATTTTAGATCAGACACTCCAAAGACTTAATATGGAGGTCTGGACTATAGAGAAGCAAACAACAAATGCCAACTAAACAATCAAAACAAACAAACAAAACCCTTGGCTTACACAGTGAATTGGTGCATGGTAATGCTATGAAATAGGACACAATTTTTGTCAATGTCCTTTTCATTAACTTATTCTGTTTCTCTCTCTTTTTATTTTTATAAAACTGAAGAGCCTATTTCCTCCATTTCTTCATGTTGTCTGGTGCCTCTTATTCTAAACCTTCCTACACATTCTGTTTTTACCCAAGCAAACATGCCATTTGTCTTAGTTCTTCAGCATTCCTCTCATGACTAGAAATGTCATGTTCCTAGTCAAGAGACTAGGCTAGATGGCATGTTGAAAAGGAACTGGATATGTCACTTTAAATAATGCTTTAGTATATTTATCTTCTAAAATTATTTGAATTATAAAAGAGTATGATTCCTTATTTATAATAATTTATGTAATAATTGCAGTTACTAATGTAAGGTATTAATAGACTCTCAAAACTAGTGAAAGTATTTGGGAAATGAGGTACATTCTTGTTTTCTCACAAATGTTAGATAGATGTTGTTGTTTTTTCTAAATCACCTTAAAATGGTTGACTTTTACCATAATGATTTCACACAGCTTCTGACCAATGGGAAAAATAAAAGGATTAAAACTATATTTTAAGATGATATATTGAGTCATAGAAAGATTTAACTACTCTCCTCGCTTTTTTCAATGTCACACAATGACATGTTGGTATCGATGGAACTGAATTTATCCCATTTTCAATTTAACATGTTCCCTGTAAATTACTACAGACTTTATGGTTCTGTTTTCTTGCTATGACCAATATTTATCGTAAAACAGTCAAGGTCATATTTTCAATTCTGTCAGTGAACCATTGCATGGAAACAAGCTGGATGGGCTAAGCGGTAAACAATCAGAATGAGCCCCAAACATCCAGATTGACAATGCAACGATTTCCTCTTAAAATGTGATTATCCATAGCCTAACTACTGAGAAATATAAATCATTATGTTATTTAAACAACATCCTGGAAGAACACTGTTCCACCTTCTATAAGCCTTTGTCTCTATCTGGATTGATAACTAAATGGTCATATACTCTACTCTGAATAATAAGACCATGTGAGAATTTGCTATAGATTATAAGGAGTATATATATATATATAAAACTGAAATCCAGATATAAAAAATATAGTAGTCCTTCACTCAGTTGCAGGGGGTATATTCTAAGACCCCCCCCAGTGGATGCCTGAAATAGCAGAGAGTACCAAACCCTATCTGTACTACATTTTGTTGTTGTTGTTTTTTTGAACATACAAACCTATGATAAAGTTTAATTTATAAATTAGGCACAATGAAAGATTAACAATAATAACTACTAATAAAATGGAACAGTTATAATAATATACCATAACCAAAGTCGTATGAATGTGGTCTCACTTCTCTCTCAAAATATCTTATTTGCTGTACTCACCCATCTTCTAGTGATAATGTGAGATGACAAAACACCTATGTGATTAGATAAAGGAAGATTAATATGACATTATTAAATAAAATATGGGTTACCTGAACACAAGCACTGTGATACCCTGACAGTGAACCTGAGAACTGAGACAACTACTAAGTGACTAATGGATGGAGAAAGCATACAGTGTGAATATGCTGGAAAAAGGGATAATTCATGTCTCTGGTAGGAAAGAGCAAGATGGTGTAAGCTTTCATCACAATAAGCAGAATGCCACGCAATTTAAAACTTTTGAATTGTTTATTTCTGAAATTTTCCGTTAGATATTTTCAGATTGTGGTTGACAGTGGTAACTGAAGCTGTAGAAATTGAGACCATGAGTAAGAGGAGACTACCGTAATTCTAAATTATAGTTTCAGGAGAGCAGTAGGAACGTGGGGAGATGGAGCAGGGGAGCCTTGTGAAACTTGAGTAGGTGGCCGAATGCTAATGCTCTGATACAGGTGTGCTTCTACTTCTGTTGCTGTAAAGAAGAAAACCAAACATGACCATTGGTGAATACCTAGAGAAAACTTTAAAGAGGTGATTGTGCAGCGTGTAAAAGGATTTTCTAAGCACTAGTCTGTCAGAGGAAAAATTACTTAATTTAAGAAAGACAAATATTAAATTGACATACAGAATTGCTTTGAGTATTGAAAGAGCCAAGTTGGTTAAATGTTTACAATGTATAAAAACCCCATAATTCTTCTTTTTAAATGTTTTTCTTTTTTGAGGTAGATTTATTAGAAACATAGTAAAATGCCTTAGAATTGTTGAATTATTTTTATAAATTCTATGATATTACTTTGAAGCTGGGATTAAAGTACAGAAGAAAGCAAGTGAGGATGTCTGTATTTAACTTTTATTTTCTATGATGTATATATAAAAAAAATGTGTGTCCAAATTAGCCCTGTACTGATGCCTGCTCTTCTCTAGTTAGAAGATCCTGTAAAGGATACATATTTCACACTTCGTTGCTTTAAAACTTCAGAAACAAGGAGTGAATAGTCATTTTCTTTTCTTATTGCTATAAAAAGTAGAAGACAGTGTGAAGAACATTTTATCCAAGCAAGATTATTTTTTTATTTTTTTATTCTGGATGTTGTTTGTCTTACGTGATTGAGTTTGACTGTTATGTGTTTTCTGGTTAGTATTTTTGATTAGGATGTAGATAATCATCTGAAGTAAGTGCAGCTGAATATTTTTGGACTTCACATAAATACACATGAATGTGGATGGCAGGAAAATAGTAAATAACAATGCAACATTGAGTGATTAGAGTCTAATATACTATGATGTCAGGGAAGAAATGTGAATTCCATTTGCAGTTGTAGCCTCTTATAACTCAGCCAGATCTCAGTGCAATAGAGACTGACCCTGAATAAATGTGTGTTTCATGTTTTGCTCCCTAACCAGAAAAAGAGTCAGATTTCTAATTCCAGAATTATTCTTCCCCTTCAATGTTCATTTGTGTTTTGAAGTATGTGATCAATTACACTGATGTATTTCTGTACATTCGAATGTTTTTTTTAAATGCCTTTATAAGAAGAAAGAAAGGAATATAGAAAATAATACACAAATAAATAAGAACATATCATGTTCATCAGGCTGAGACATTAATCACCTTGAAACTTTGAGAATGGGCAAACATTTAAAAGTTTTCACTTCTTTTTCAATCCATCTTTATGCCAGGGAGCAAACAACCTTCTGATTTTGTCTATTATTCTGTGCGCTGGCATTGCCTTTGCTGAAGTCCATGTTAATTCACAGGCTGCCCCCTCCTCTCCCGGTCCACAACTGTTCCCCTGCAGGTGGGATGAGGAACTAGATTGTGCATTCTTCTGCTTACTTTATAGATGGTGAAGCTGAGATGCAGAGATGAGGACGCCGGCCTTGAATTATGGCCTGACTCAATGCCAATGACAAGAACTCAGGACTTTCTAATTTGCAGTCCTGTGAAATACCAGCTTTTATTTTCTCTTCATCTCAGCTTCATAGTCTCTTCTGTAAATCAGGCCTAGTGGCCTTACCACTGTACTGACTGCCAAACACCTTCACCTAACACCCTGTAAATGGGCTGTCAGAACTCATAGGACAAGAGTCTAAAATAAATGGCTTAAAGCCTGCTTCAAGAAGATAAACTGATTCCATGATTTCAATTTCTGTTTCCTCCCCAAATTCCACTGACAGGGCAAAAGGACTATAAAAACATGAAAAAATCTGTATGAGTTGCAAAACAAGGAAGACTGACCTCTGCGTGTTGGAGGAATCTTATTAAGATACATTGCAAGTGACAACAGTGGGTTCTGATCAAATTGGGAATGATTGTGTAGGAGCTAAATCCGGCTTAGGGAGTAAGAGGATGCAGTCTGAGCAGAGTGCTGTACTGAGAGCTGTGTAGGCGGAAAGCAGGAGCCAGCCCTTGAAGAGTTATGGTAGCGAGCAAGTTTCAGTTCTTCCTGGAAACTGTGAAGATGTACAAGTGTCAGCAAAGAGTGAAGGGCACCTGCATACATTCTCACTTAACAGGAGCTGCAGAAGAGGTGAGCTTTAGGAAGCGGCCAGCAGCGAGAATGTTTCCTTCCCAGGGCTAGACCATACACCCACTACTTTTTACAGAATTGAGAGTGACATTTCTGGGCTTCAAACTTAGATCCTGTCTAATAGCTTTCTCATACGCTTTATCTCACTTACTGTAATACTTACTTAACAGTAGACCATTCCCTCTTCCTTTAGTTCTTAACTTAAAGGTGAGAGTCTTCTTGTTGGAAGTTTCTTTGACCCAGGGCAGCATTCTCCCACAGGGTTAGAAAGGAGATGAGAGTAAGGACAGTAAAGGCATATCCAGGCCTGGTGACTGAGTCTCAGTGGGCTGGGCTGGGCTTTTCCTCTAGCTAAGTGGAAACGTTGCTCTGACCATAAACTCCTTTGCTCGGGGAACAGAGGACAGTGATGTTGGCTGCTGTTGAAATCTATTCATAGTCTTCCAGTGCTTAATACCAAAGGCCTCTTTTCAGGTAAAAATCTCTTAAACCTGCCTGGTTGGATTCCATTTGATTTCAACAAACTTCAGCTTTCCTCTTAATCTATAAGGAAGTCATCAACATCTACAAACTTCCTAATCAAAGATGTAGTGTGCCTGGAATTAGCACATGTGATTTATTCTTTCTCGTATACCCATGTGGTCCTCTTAACAGGAACTTTATCAGACCTAGGAACAGTGGTTTTTACATAAAACATAAAAACATCTTGGGGAAGCTGGGATGGCTCAGAGGGTTAAGCACTCACTTTGCAGCCCTGGAGACTGAGGATTGAATCCCAGCTCCGGCCCATGTGGACCCATATGCTGAACTGGGGTGTGCCCCCTAGTTCAGTTCTTGCCTGGGCCTATGCGGGAGGCTCCCTGTCCAGTTACTGCCCTGCGCAGCCCTGCGTCCACCTGTGGAGTGAAACTATATGGAAAATTAATGTTGTCAACTATAGAGACTGTTCTGGGCCTTCCCCCTTCTCTCTGTCTCTCTCTGTCTGTCTCTGTCAAAAAATAATAAAAAGAAATAAATAAAATAAAACATAAAAACATCTTACATTGAGTAATTTTTGTAATATTTTTTCATAAAGTGGAAAAAATCATTCTATGGACGGTACTGAGGGACCCTTGGTTCCTTTGGGTATTTTCCTGATGATTCCTAATAAAAATGAGCTAAGTATAGCAGATGGTCCTGCCCACGCCTTGCTTCTCATATGAGAATTCATATCTGTTAAAAAAAAAAGGGTAGTGCTCTCGCTCATTTAGAGAGTCAAGGCCAAACTGAAAAAGAGCTCTACCCCAGCAGTAGAGAGCCTGACCTGAGACCATTTGTGCCCATCCCACCTTCTGCCTCCACACAGACAATCTAAGTCTGATCTGTAGAATCCAACACACAAAGCTGAGGACTGCCTCCTTCCTCTCACATGGATCACATCTGAGGGAATTTACAAAGAGACTAGGACAATCTTTTTAGAAAGTCTCCTTTCCTAATTCTGGACAATAGATTATTCTTTCCTTCCACCCAACCACCACAGTCACCCACACTTTAGGGATGAATAAAGTAGAGAAAAATCAACAGACATACAAGAAAGTCTCAGTCCTTTGTCAGAAAGGGATTTAAAAAATCAGAGCAAAAATCTCGCTATGAAGCAAACTTAATACACGAAGCCAGAGATAACTTCAGAAACTTTATTTTGTGATTTTGAAAAGGCTTAAAAGGGCATTGTACCTATGAAAAGGGAATGCTTAAAGAATGATTAAAAAAAAGCCTTGTGCTTTATAATATAAAATATCACAATGAAGCTTTTAAACTTTATCAAAATAAAAACTTTCTCCTCTATAGCATATAATACTGAACAAATACAGTAACTGCATGCTATAAAAGAAAGGTAAACATGAACACTGAAACACAGAAGACATTAAAAATGATGTAGGGATGTTCAGCATGAACTAAAAAAGAGTCATGATGAAGTTATTCAGGAGAAATAATATAATGGAAGTTCTAGAGAGAGAAAGAGATGACACTGGAGAAACAATAATAAAAAAAAATTACAAAATTTCCAAGGCTCAAGAGAGACTTCAATCTCCAGGTCAGTTATGTATTGGGAATAGTTAATTAAAATGATCCATATGTAGAATAGTATCTTGTTGAAATTTCTGTTTCTAAGCAGAAAACTCTGGTGACTGCCAATCAAACTTTTCTTTAGAAATATTCAATTCCAGAAGATAATGAAGCCACACTTGTCAGAGTTCTGTAGCAAAATCATTGTGTCCCAAGTATTGCATATCCAATCCAAAGATTATCCAACATGCAAGAGTAATAGAAAGGCATTTTGAGAGATGGAAGGAATCAGAAAGCAAATTACCAATGTGCTGTTCCTAAAAAAATAAATGAATAAAATATTTGTAACTGATAAATGCAAAGAAATAAAGAACTTATGAATGACAAAGAAGGAGAAAAATATAAATGGCAGTGAGCAAGCCCAGAAAGCACAGAGGTAAAGCCAAATAATTATTCTTATTATTAGGATTATTGAAAAATTGAAATAGTAAACAATATCTTTAAATTATTCCAGATTATTCCTACAAAAGCTAGGAGGTAGGGATGGTATAGTGAAGATTATTCATTGTCCACCAAAATCTATTCAGCCCTTCTGCCACAGAAATGGAATGAGGCTAGGCATGTGGTGTTCTCCACAGTTAGAATATACCTCACTTTTATGACCATGTGTGGCCATGTGGCTATCTTCTCGTTAAAGAAAAAGAGCACAAGTGATGGATTTCACTCCCAGGTTTGGAATTTAAAGACATTAGGCATGCCATTTTGAACATGAATGTGACGCCACTTTAACCATAAAGGTGGCAACAATGCCTAAGTTCATGGGAAATCGTCTTGGAAGGAACTTCAGTTCTTCACCAAATGAGAAGTATGGCTGTTCTGCTGACCTGGACAATTCACATGTAAGTTGTTATGTGAGTAAGAAGCAAACTTTTTAAAAATTTTCCTCTTTTAAGGTTTTATTTTTATTACATTGTTTGAGAGAATGATATATATATATATCCTTCCACACAGGTGGATGTAGGTGGGGCTGTATGGTGTGGGAACTGAACTGGGGGCCTCCTGCATGGGAGGCAAGACCCTTCCCCATTGAGCCATCCTGGCAATTACCATTTACATCACAGTTCAGCATATGGGTTTGCATGGGCCGGAGCTGGTATTGTATCCCTTCCCTTGTGATTTTGAGGCAAACGTTCAACCATTGCACTATCCCAGTATCTCTAGAATTAAACTTTTTTCTTAAACCAGGATGCCATAGGGTCTTTTTATTACAACATATTAACTTTTTTTCTGACTCATATAGGTCATATGAGAGGAAGAAGTATGTATAAAGCAATGTACAAGGCTCCTTTATTTGGATAGAAAGTACAATCTACACATAAAAGTTACCCCAATCTGATTACCTTATACTCATTTTTATACAACCTGATTTTCACAATAAACAATATTTTTTGCTTATTCTTCCATGCGAATATATAAACAGTTATATATTATTTGTAACATTCAAATAGTACTCTACAGTATTATAAATTTAGTTCCATTATGTCTTTAATTCTACTTTCTTCTATTTGGGCATTGCATTTTGTGCTAATATTTGGTTATTACACATAGTTCTATAGTAAAATATCTTCTGCACATGTGCAAGAATTTCTGTAGAATAGGCACTCCAGGAGTGGAATTTCTGGTTTTTAAGAGCTTGCACGTACAGAATCACGAAATTGAACTCTGGAGGCTGGAAGAGTCAGAGGCAAGTATTCTAAGCTATCTTCCTTGAAGCCATTTGCCCTGCTGATATTTATGGCTGGTTGAAATGTACAGCTGACCAGTGTTTTCCCTCTCGGCTTGGTTGGGCCCCAGTGGGGTCACTGGCTAACTTCAGCTCCACTTTAGATCTCATTGGCTGCAGCTCCCTGAGTAATTGCTGCACCCACATTTGTCTACTGAGTGGATTTCCCCTCAGATTCTGTGGCAGGCCCACTTCATCTGGCTATGGTGTTCTCTATAGTAAGTCTGTCCATACCCCCTTGAACTTGACAGTAAATTCAGAAGACTATTAGCTTCTGGATGATGTTATATGACCAGTTTACATGGGTGACACCCTGGGGAATATTGGAGAATAATCAAGCAGGTTTTCTGGATTTCTCAACAGGTATGCGGCAATAGCTCCTCTTTAGACTTCATTATTACCCCAAATTACATAACATGCCTTCCACTCTCTGAGTTAGACCTAGGAATGACAAAGCAGGCCACTCATCTGATCATTTTAACTCATGCTTCTCTCTCTCTCTCTCTCTGTCTCTCTTTCTCTTTCTCTCATTCTCTCTCACCTCCCTCCACTCTTAAATGTTTCTAAATGAAGGCGGCAAGTTTCCTTTAATACTTACTGTGAGACATCTTCTCCCTTCCTGACTCCTGCTCAGCTTTACCAGAGGCAGAACATCTCTAGATTAGAAAAAAAAATTTATGGACAAAGTTCTTTAATCTTGGTTGTCATACTAAAGAGGGAGCTGAAGGAATCTGGGAGATAGTTAGCAAGACAATATCCTGACTTGCCAAACTATTACCTTTTATATATTTCTATTTTGACAAGTTTTACATTTTCTTGGTCTTTTTAAACTAACATGAATGTTCTCCCAGGCAGATTGATGTTTAGGAATAAAAGATAAAAAGTCTTTTATTTTGGAAAGGCAAGGAGAAAGCACATTAAAAATTATATATATGTGTGTGTGTATCTATGATTTCATTTTGATAGTTCCTGCGAATGCACTCTAAAAATGATTTTCCATGTTAGAGTCCCTTTAATAGTATGTGAGTGTGTCTTTTTCCAGGCTCTTGTCAAATCATGGATACTACTTAAAAAAAATTCTTTTTATCAATCTGATAAAGAAAATTATCTAATTTGTTTTAGTTTTCATTTCTTATCACTATAAAGACTGAATTGTTTTATGTTTATTTACCATTTATATTTCTTTCTTCTGTTAGTTGCATATAAATATCCTTTCCTTTTTTCTATTGGTTTGCTTAATTCTTCATATTGATTAAAATTTTTTATTGATTATATGAGGATGTTAAACATTCAGGGCAGTGCCTAACGCATAGTAAGCACTGAATATGGGTTGTTTTTGGGAAATATAGTTACAAACAAAATCTTCTTCCAACTCAGAAAACCTCTTCACAAAGGTGGAACGAACAAACAGTTTTATTGAAGAAGAATTAAACCAAAATGTGATGGCAATTCACTAAGAGATTGTAAAGACAGGAAGAAGTCTTGTTCACTTATATAGTCAAGCAGATACAATCTGTTCCCTACAGGTTCTCAAGGTAAACAATACCTAGTCCTCAAATAAGAGGAATGGACACCACCATTTGTCAAACACAGTTCACCTTAGATTCACCTGGTAATTGTGGCCACTATCAGTGTTACCTAATTGGCTTTGTGCAGGGGAAAAACTTGGAACAAGATGCCTGTCAAATTTAGGCACTCAGCCTCTCCAAGGATATTGGGAGATTGGGGTGCTATCTCCTTGATGTTTACATTTCAAAGAGATGGCTCCCAGGTTCGGGGGAAAATAACAGTCCTGTACCATAAAGCTGACAAAAAGTCTATTAGTTTTCAGTAGAATTTATATACATTTTAAAGTGATGCAAATGTGCCTTATGAGTATTTTGTTTTAAAGATTTATTTTATTGTTTTTGACAGAGAGAGAGACAGAGACAGAGAGAAAAAGAGGAGGACCCAGAGCTGTCTCCACAGTTGCATGTCACCAGTTTTGTTCCACACAGGTGGGCGTGGGGCTGCACAGAGCCGGAATGGGGCTGGGGGCTTCCCACATTGGAGGCATGCCCCTGTGAGCCGGGGGGCCAAACCAGTGGCCTCCCACATGGGAAGCTTGCCCCGGTGAGAACTGAACTGGGGCCTTCCACATGGGAAACACACCCTGGTTCAGCATATGGTTCTGCACAGGTTAGGGCCTGGACTTGATCGATTCCTGGACCTGGGGGGCTACAAGGTGAGCTCTCAAGCTGCTGAGCCATACCAGCATCCCTGCTTTATGAGTATTTTGAAGTAAATGCTCTAAGGAGAATAAGTGTAGGAAAATTTCACCCCTAACTTTCAATAGGGAAAATTAAGCTTCTTAGTTTTAATTTGCTTTTGTCCTTACGGCTGCTGATACTATTATATTCTTGTTGTTGCCATTTGTATATGCTTTGTATAGTAGGAATATTACATTTTGGGTTACTATATACTCAGTAGAAGCACAGTAAAACAAAACAGAAAACAAACAAAAAATCCTAACACTGGTCTTCAAGGCCTGTCCAAATCTGGCCTGTTGCCTCTCAGATCTCAACTGGGGTGACTGCCCTTTGTTCTCCCTTTCAGCTATGTGGGGCATGTACAGGGACTTCATTCCAATTCTTGTCTCTGCCTGGACCACTTTCTCACAGATTCATGCAGTTATGTTTCTTCCCACCTCTTAATTTTTTTCTTGAATGCCATACTTTCTTCTTGAAGATTAGCTTGAACACTCGGTTTAAAATGATCTACTCTCCTAGTTCCACCATTCCCATCTCAAATTCCCTTTCCCTCTTTGCTTTATTTTTATCTGTAACACTTAATGCTTCCCAATAGACTGGATATAGTACTATTAATATTTGTTTTCTTTGTTTGTTTTGTCCTGCTCATTAGAAGTCAGTATCAGGGATACACAAGATTTTGTCTGTTTTGTTCAGTGCTCCATTTTCAGGGTTGAGTAAGCCTTCAATGTTTTTGGAATGAATGGGAATATTAATAAATATACATTCACCTTTTAATTGGATTTTCATTATGTAAACAGGGTTTTTTTTCACATAGAAATATTTTAATTATTATGTAGTCAAATTTACCCACATGTATTTTCTTTTATGGTATTTGAGTTTCATGTCTTTTTTGGAAAAGTTTTTCCAAAGTCATAAGATTTCCCATGGTATATAAGCAAAAGGGCAGTAGTGAAAAAACTTGTAAAACTGAATGAAGTCTGAAAATTAGTTAATAGTAATGAACCAATGTTTTAGTAATTAGTTTTGACAAATGTACCATGTTAATAGACGTTAACGATAAAAGAAATAGAGTGAGCTAGCTTAAGTTTCACAGGAGTCCTATTATGCTGGCAACGTCACTGTGAAGTTAAAATTTTTCTAAAATAAAAAGTTTATTTAAAAATTTATCTTTCCATTGATTATGTTTATAGTTTTAGATTTTAAGACCATACAGGGGATGCTGGAATAGCTCAGGGTCTGGGGCTCGAATTCTGACCTGGCCTGTGCGAACCCACACGCTGAACTGGAGCACAACTGGTAACAGCCAGCGTGGCTCAGCAGTGAAGGTTCTCGCCTCCCATGAGGAAAGACCCTGGTTCAGTTCTCACCTCACGTGGCCACACATCCACCTGTGTGGATTGAAACCATGTCACAACTAATGATGTACAACTATGGAGACTGTTCTGGGCCCTCCCCTCCTTCTCTGTCTCTCTCTCTCTCTCTCTCTCTCTTTCTCTCTCTCTCTCTCACACACACACACCTTCTCTCAAACAATAAAATAAATCTTTTTTAAAAAAGATGATCTAGAAATGACTGTTTTTACTGTGTTGTGTGAAGTAGAACACTTTTTTACTTTTCCCCCTAGGACAGTTGTTCTTGTTTGAAATGTTGCTGTATAATATATATTCATAGAGGAAGTATATATATATTTTTCCCCCCAATATTTCAACTCTTCTCATATATT
Organism: Craseonycteris thonglongyai; assembly: GCA_004027555.1. NCBI lineage: Eukaryota > Metazoa > Chordata > Mammalia > Chiroptera > Craseonycteridae > Craseonycteris > Craseonycteris thonglongyai. The sequence continues at coordinate 18,137 of PVKE010010633.1, read as the reverse complement.
TATTCTTCCAGATTAATTTAATAATCAGATAGATCATCAAGTCCTGTAGAATTTCCCATTGTGATTTGGATTGAGATTACATATGTAAAGAATATATATTTTTTCAAAAATTTACTGCATTAAATTAATATACTTAATATCCCTTATATATGCAAAGCTACTATAATCAACAATGAAAAGAAAGAAAATGTGCAAAGTACATGAACAGGCAAATTAGCTGATGAGAAATCAAAAGGCCAATGGCATACCAAACTTATGTGTATATAAAGGATTTCAAGATAAAGAATAATCAACAAAATAGTGAAGTGTAGAGTCAGCATTGTTCTTTTTTTTTCAAGTGAGAAAGATTAAAATGTGCAATAATGTTTGTCTCTAGCAAGGAAGTAGTGAAATAGGGTCTCAGATACTGCTGGCAGAAAAGGAAATTTGGTAGCATCTTTCTGGAAAAATAAATGGTTAATTTCTTCTAAATTCTCAACAACTTGATACTCATTTATCAAGTATATCCATGCCTAAGGATTCCTCAAAGAAAATAATTATGAAAAAAAATTTTGTCCCACAATGTTGCTTTATGATAGGAAAAGTAAACTAATTTTACAGTAAGGTATGGTTGACTAAAATTTGTTTCATATGTACAGTGGAATATATCTATATTGATATCATTTATATCTGTATCTTCTATATCTATCTGTATCTATCTGTATCTGTCTATCTATATCATCTCTATCTATCTCTTTAGCTCTCTCTCTAGATCTGTCTCTATACGTACATACAGAGAGTGCCAAAAAATGTATACACATTTCAGGCGAAGCTGGGATGTTTCAGCAGGTTAAGTGCTCACTTTACAGCCCAGGGGACCAAGGATTGAATCCTGGCCCCAGCCTGCACAAACCCATATACTGAACTGGGGTGTGCTTCCCATGTGGGAGGCCCCCAGTTCAGTTCTTGCCCCCTCCCCCTGGTGTTGGCCTCTGGCTTGAAGGGGCATGACTCCCATGCGGGGGGCCCCGGCCCAGTTCCCGCCCTGAGTGGCCCCTGTCCACCTGTGTGGAATGAAACTGTGTTGAAAACTGATGACTTACAATTATGGAGACTGCCCTACTCCCCCCACCCCCTTCTCTGTCTGTCAAAAACAATAAAATAAATCTTAAAAAAAATGTATACACTTTTTAAGAAAGAAAAAAACTATTAAAAATGTAATGCTCATTATACACTGATAACAAAAGATAAATACAAGTCACAGTTGACTTCTGAAATTACAAGAGGTGCTCAAAGTGGTTACTATCAGTATTTACATGATACACAGATATCATCTCTTAAAATGTGTAGACATTTTTGGTACACCCCCCCCCCCATAGACGATATAGATATAAATATAGATATAGGCCATAAGCTGACCATAATATACTTAACTTAGCTAGAGTGTCATGAAGATTCACCTATGAGGAAAAAACACCAAATGTGGATTTTTCATGGACTTAAAAAAGGGCAGAGTTAAAAATGCAAATTTTCCTAGGTCTCCTCAATAGAATATCTTTTCTCCCTTGGGTAAGCTGAACAACTGAAAGTCATAGAAGAGGGCTATTGTCTTTGAACAAGCTGATGCTTAGGAAAGGCAATTTCAATTATTTGTGGTTTTTCTAAGAAACCTTGTGATTCAGATATGGAGCATAAATGGTATATTTATACATATTGGCTGCAGGCCTCTTTACATTGACACTATTACCTCAGTTAATTCAGCCAGGTCTGCACTACTCCCCAGGTTATGACTATTCACTATTCCATTTTAGTCAAACTTGCTCCTAGTGATAGTGAGTTGACTATGAGAACTTCAGTCCATTTTCAACGTACCATTATCTGGGGGATATCATTTGGGGATAATGACTATTTAGTAACATTTAAGTACATTGGTATAAGAAAGTAGAGAAGCAAGAAGTATAGAAATAACAACAAAAGAAATGTTGGAACCCACTTTGTATCCAGTATCTAGTTAAACTAGAACAAGCCAGAGATCAAGTTCCCCAGGTTAGTTTGACCAATCTTAGATAATGAGGTGGTTCTTTCTTTAAGTTGACTGATTGAGTTATTTTCCTTGAAGTGTTCACCCAGGCACAACACCATATATTATTAATTGCACAGACTCTGCATTGACTGCTCAATAGGTAGTCAAGTACACACCTCTTATATAGGACTTCTTTGATCAATGAGTTCATGCTGGTCTGGCTTTAAAGTTTGAGCCATTTCATTTACTATCTGGGTGGTTAGCAGGAAAACACTTTATTGCATACATTTTTGTACATTAATTCTTATTCATAGTAGGAATCTTTTTATAACCAGAGGGAATTAAAAATTTCAGGCCCATTCTGTTGAATTAATATGTTGGGTTATTAAAGAAAAAGAAACAACAGTGTTAGATGGGTTATTAAAGAAAAAGAAACAACAGTGTTAGATGGTGGGTGAGTCGTAATGGTAATTCAATTGTGTTTGCTAAGCATGGAAAGGTCATCTGATTACAAAAAAAAACAAATATCCCTATGGTACACATAGAGGGGATGTAAATGTATTGTTTATGTAACACATCAGTGTCAATTATTTTCTGGACTTAATTAGTCTCACCGTGGAGGACAACACCTTAGATGTCATTAAATAGATGCTGATTTCTAAATAACTTCTTGGTAAAATAACTGGACTATAACCATTCTTATCCCTGATGTTTCTTAAATTCCTTTAGGGCTCTGGGAGATATCAATACCAGCAGTAAATTGTAGGGGACTAAGGTCCAATTAAGACATGTCAAAGCTAAAAAAAAAGGCAGAGTTAAAAATGCAAATTTGCCTCAGTCTCTGCAATAGAACATCTATTCTCCCTTGGGTAAGCTGAACAACTGAAAGCCACAGAAGAGGGTTATTTGTCTTTGAGCAAACTGACAGTTAGGAAAGGCAATTGCAATTATTTGTGGTTTTTTTAAAGAAAGCTTGTGATTCAGAAATGGAATATGTAAGGGAATGTGTTGATTAGTTTTGGGGTGAAGTGCCATCTGGACTTCTGGCACTCGAGGCTATAAAATTCTTTACTGGGGTGACCTGGAGTTGGATGACAAATCTAGGAGTTGGAAAAGTTGGAAACCACCCTGGGGAAGGTGAGTTGAAGAATTTAGAGCCTTTTTCAGGAACAAGACAATCAAGAGAGCAGTAGAAAAAACTAGGGGTGGGGGGTGGGGGGGATCGTAATCTTCTATCTTGAATCAACAGAAAGGAAAGAGTCAGGCAATAGAAGACAAAGTTTTTTGCTTAAGCATGCATTTTGATTTAAAATTCCATGGGTGAAACTGTCTGCAATCCACCATTGTCGCAGTTCTCTATTTCTTCTTTTCATGAGTCATAGAGTTTGACCTCCAGAAGGAATAGACAGACACTCAGGCTGTAGGATCCTGGGCAGTGTTTACATTAGGAAACAAGAAGCCACAGTTGTAGGACCTGTAGTTTGAGAGCAGGATTTATGACTAAAAGTACTTGAAATGGTCCCTTTAAGGCAGACTTTTATATCTTATTCAATATATCCTTCCCTCTTATTTGGTATCATGCAGAAGTATGTTTGGGGATATTTGGAAGGCAGCTTACACCTTTGGGGCATATGAATGTGATATTAATTTTTGTTAGAATCACAAAAGGTCAGAATTGAGCAAAGTAAAATCTGTCAAAGGTGGAGTCAATCTGAGTCTCACAGGATTTTTTTCTATAATGATTACATGCGGTGAGAGTTTAAGGGAATTTTATGGTATAAATCACAGTTTCTTTAGGGTAGAGTTAGAAATTTAGGGCAAGAGAGATTCAACTCTTGAAAATTTTGACAGTTTCATTTTATTATAAAAATTACCACACAGTAGAGTTGACTTCTTTTGTTATTATATAATGTATAGTTCTATAAATTTTAGTACTGTACATGGATAGATTCATGTAACCACCACCAAAATCAGAATGCAGTACAAATTCACCACTCAAAAAAATTTCTTGGGGAAGCCGGGATGGCTCAGTGGGTTTGGCGCTCACTTTGCAGCCCTGGAGACCGAGGATCAAATCCTGGCCCCGGCCCGTGTGGACCCATATGCTGAACTGGGGAGTGCCCCCAGTTCAGTTCTCACAGGGGGGAGACCCCAGCCCAGTTCCTGCCCTGTGCAGCCCCGCCCACCTGTGGGATGAAACTATGTGGAAAAACCGATGATGTGCAACTATGGAGACTGTTCTGGGCCCTCCCCCTTCTCTCTGTCTCTGTATCTCTCTGTCAAAAACAATAAATAAATCTTAAAAAAAAAAAAAGTTCTTCAATGTTATCTCTTTATAATCACATCCTTGACCCACTTTAAACCCTGGAAACCACTATACTCATAGTTCTGTCTTTTTTGAAAAAGTCAGATAAATGAGACCACATTATATGTAACCTTTAAAATTGCCTTGTTTAACTTAGCATAATGCCTTTAAATTAATCAAAGTTGTGTGTATAAATAGTCCATTCCTTTTTACTGCTGAGTAGAATTCCATGATGAATGCACCAAAGTTTTCTTATCCATTTACCTGTTAAAGGACATTTGGATTGTGACCATCTTTGGGCAATTATGAATAGAGTTACTATAAAATTTATTTATAGACCAAAATTGGGTGTCATCTTATACACAGGAGTAACCTGTGTATTAATTTCTTAATGTTGGGTTAGAAAAATAGGGGTATTCTTATACCTGGGGCATGTTATTCATGGAAAAATATGGTAATTCTTATTATAAAGTGACAAAGAGCTTGGCTGAATTGTGTTTCTGTATTTTCTGAATACTAGAACTTGCAAGTACTGAACTTGGATATTTAGTTGAGGAGATTTCTAAACAGTGTTGAAGACATGGCCTAGTTTCTCCTGTTGCTTATAGTAAAATGCCAAAGAGATAACCTGAAAAAGACATTGTTAAAGAAAAAGGATTAATCAGCTTATTCATATTGCATAATATAAAAAGCATGTTCTAGAGGCAAACATCGGGGATGTAGTAGACAACCATTTGTTAACCTCTTTTCCTTTTGCCCCGAGAAAACTCACTGGTGGCATTTGCAGCTGTAGTGGCTACGCTGAGATAACTCTCAGTTTACAGTCCTCACCTTACCCCACAAACTATTGAATGCTGATCATATACATTTCTGTTACATTAGAATTAGAGACAAGGTCTGTTTAGAAATAATGCTAAGAGCAGTTTTGATATTTCATTTTTATATTGAAAACCAGACTTGCTTCAGTCTCAAAGAGCGTGCTTATGTACTAATAAAATTAAATTGAATGCTGCAAGAGAGCTACACTTTTTTTTCTAAAGGGAAATTAAGGAATTACATGTGTGACTCATTAATCTGACCAACCATCTCAACAGAAGCCAGAAATAGAGATTCAGTTATCTACGAAAATCTGAGGAGAACTCTTCTTCCTAAATGGCTTGGATCCCCGTGAATTGCATGAAAGACTCACAAGGGCTTTGAGAATTTTATACCAGCAGAAACGCTGCCAGTTTAGACCGAAAGGGACAGGGACAGGACGAAATGAAGGAAGGCTGCCGGATTTCTGGGATTTTTCAGGACAGGCAAACAGAACTATTTGATTGTGAACTTGCATTACGGTATCTTTCAAGAAAAGGGAAGAATTACCCTGACAGTGATTTAGACGTCAGTAGGGTGACTACTGCCCCCATGGGTGCACAAGGCACAGGCCCCAGGGGGTGAGGCTGTCTCCTCCTTGGTTCCAGAAGGCAGTGTCACCTCCTATGTTTCAGAGAATGGTTGACATCTCCTTGGCCACTGGTCAGGGCTGAAGAAGTCAGGGTCACCTCAGTTGGTCCAGAAGACAGCATTAAACTAAAGAGAATTATTCTCAAGCCTTGAATGCTAATGAGATTTACCCTTCGATGTATATCCCCTCTAATTTATATGTTGAAATCCTAATCCTTAGTACCTCAGATTGTGACTGTTATTTGGAGAAAGTAGCTTTAAAGAGGTAATTAAAATGAGATCTTTAGGGTGAGACCTTATCCCATAGGACTGGTGTTTGTTTTTTTAAATAGGAGAAAATTTGGATACAGTTATAGAGAGAGAACCATGTGAAGACACAGGGAGTAATAGCCATCTACACACCAAGAAGAGAAGTTTCTGAAGGGACCGACTTCATCAACATCTTGATCTCATTCTTCTAGTCTCGAGAACTGTGAGAAAACAGTTTCTGTTGTTTAAGCCATCCACTCTGTTGCATTTTGTCATGGCAGTCCTAGAAAATGTGTACAATAAGTTTTCTTTCTGTCTTTGTTTTTAAAAGGTTTATTTTATTGTTTTTGACAGAGAGACAGAGACAGAGAGAGCCAGAGAGAAGGGGGAGGGCCCAGAGCAGTCTCCATAGTTGTACGTCATCAGTCTTCGACATAGTTTCATTCCATACAGGTGGGTGGGGGGCCATGCAAGGCAGGAACCGGTCAGGGGACTCCTGCATGGGAGGCACGCCCCTATGAGCTGTATGAGCTGGGGGCTGAACCCGGGGCCTCCCATGTGGGAAGTTTGCCCCTGGGGAACCGAACTGGAGGCCACATTCCAGTTCAGCATATGGATACGCATGGCTGGGGCCAGAATTTGATCCTCGGACCCTATAAGTTTTCATTACTCAGGGTAAGCACTCCCATGTGAGATTGGTGGGTTATAAGTTGAGTATATTTTATTATACTTTGTAAGAAACTACCAAACTGTTTTCCAGAGTGGTTGTGCCATTTTGCTTTTCCAACAGCATTGTATGAGAGTTTCAGTTGCTCTGTTTTCTTGCTAACACTTGGTATTATCAGTTTTTTGTTTTTGTTTTTAAATTTAATCATTCTAGTAGATGTATTATAATGTCTCATCATGGTTTTAATTTGTATTTCTCTGATGGTTAATGAGGTTGAACATCTTTTCATGTGTTTATCATTCCAAAAAAAAAAGTGGGGGTTTGTATAGTTTCTTTGCCAATTTTTAAATTGAATTGTTTGTACATTGTTGGGTTTTGAGAATTATTCATATATTCAGAATAGAAGTATTTTGTCAGATACATGATTTGGAAATATTTTCTCTGAGTCTAGAGCTTGTTTTCATTCTCTTAATGGGGTCTTTTGAAGCACAAAAGTTTTTGGATTGTGCTTTTGGTGCCTGGAAGAACACTTTCCCTAATGCTATGTTACAAAGATTTTTTCATGTTTTCTTCTAAAAGTTTTATATTTCCCATATCACTTTTAAATCTGCAGCTCAATTTCAGTCATATTTTGGATAAAGTGTTGAGCACATATAGACCTCCTACTTACTCCATGAAAGGTGAATCTAGCACAGCTGTAAAAAGATTTTGTGGATAAAATTAAAGTTCCCTTTTTTTTTTTTTTTTAAGATTTATTTTTATTGTTTTTGACAGAGAAAGAGATAGAGAGACAGAGACAGAGACAGAGAGGAGGGGGAGGGCCCAGAACAGTCTCCATAGTTGCACATCATTGGTTTTTCCGTTTCAATCCACAGGTGGGAGTGGGGCTGCACAGGGCAAGAACTGGGCTGGGCAGGGGTCTTCACCCTGGTGAGGACTGAACTGGGGGCACTCCCCAGTTCAGCATATGGGTCCACACAGGCCGGAGCCGGGATTTGATCCTCAGTCCCTGGGGCTGCAAAGTGAGAGCTTAACCCACTGAGCCATCCTGGCTTCCCCAAAATAAAGTTCTTAATCAGTTCATTTTAAATTAATAAAGAGAGAGAATATCAAGTGAGATTGACTTAATCAGCTTGGAGCCCTTTAAAGAGGGATTCTAATCTCATAGGAGATTCAGGGATTCCACAATGCGGAGGAGAAAGAAAACTGTAGAATCTTCTTGTTTTCTGGGACCCTCACAATTACCTTGTATTGCTGATCTGTTAATTTACCTTCTTAGTTTAATGCAGCAGCTGGGAATATAATTGCTGCCCCTTCCTTCTGGCTCTTTCGTAAGTTTCTCTGATTCCTGGGCCAGGTGTGTGTATTCAGCTCCATGACAAAGGGTTCTGGTTTTTGCAGGATATTCTCATCATTAAGGTCACAGGCAATAAGAATGAACACTGGTTTCAGTTCGCCCTAGTAGGGTTCTCACTCATGCTCAGGGGTTCCAGACTGCATGTGGCCTTTCCTTCCTATCTGCCAGTGGACATCAGGGTTGATTATTCAGCCCCCTCAATTACATAAGACAATTTCTTGTCCTGGTTCTACTTCTCTGGGTGAACCCTAATACAGCTATCCATTTTTCTATTAAATTGATTTGCACTTCTGTTGAAAATTATAGTCCTAGATGATCTGTGGGACAAACCTTTTTATGCCCTTAGGTAAAATGAGTGGCTGAAAGCCATCAAGGAGGGCAGTTTGCCCTGAGCAGATTGACAGAGTGATCAGGGAAGGCAATTTCAGTTACTGATGGGTTTTCTAAGAAATTGTATTATTTCAGTTTGCAAGCGCACATGACATGCTCAGATCTTTGTAATGGCTACTAATTTCCTTCCATTGGCACCTTTGCCTTAGGCAATGTCTACTATTTTCCTTATTAAATTTTCTTAATATCATTACATGAATGAAGCATTTGGAAAACATTATTTTCAATATAATACTATCAGAAATGTTTTTACGTATGTATTGGTTAAAGAGGAACCTAAAAGTAACTGTTGCAACATGTTGATCGTGGATATCACTGAGTGCTAAGATTATGGTTAAGCTCTTGTGTCTTTTTGCTTATTGGGACATTCTAATTTTTTTTCCATGAACATGGTGTTATGGACTGAATGTTTGTGTCCCCCAAATTCCTATGTTGAAACTCTAAAAATCCTCAATGTGATTGTACTTGGATATGGGGCCTCTGAAGGAGTAATTAAGGTTAAATAAGATCATAAGCATAGAGTCCTGAGATGATAGGATTGGTGAGTGTCCTAATAAGAAGAGATACCAAGGAACTTGATCTTCTCATTCTACCATCTGAGGGCAGAATGAGAAGGTGTCTGTCTGCAAGGCAGCGGAGTGCTCACCAGAAACAAAACCCTGAGGAACCTTAATCCTGGACTTTCAGACTCCAGAACGGTGAGAAAATAAATTTCTGTTGTGTAAGACATCCAGTCCATAGTTTTGTTATGGCATTTTGAGCACTTGAGGACACATGGATTATTTTTGTAAGAAATACATAAAATAATAATATTGTAGTTAATTTCAGATAAAAGGAAATAAATCCTGGCTTAAAAGGTACTAAAAACAAAAGTGTAAGATCTTTCAATAATTATGTAAGTTTCTAGGCATTGCTAATTATATCTTGAATTCCTCAGAAGAAATATATAAGATAAATGCTAAGTAGAGATGTTGAGAAATATGTTATGTGGAGAGAGTGTGTGTTTCTTAGAGTGAGTGGTTACAATTTCCTTTTATTGAAATTAGCCTGGAGTAAACCTCAGGTTAACTAATTTTACATTTGGTTATAGAGTCCAGCTACATAAGTTTTACTTGCCCACACAATCTCTGCCTTCTTTCCATCTCCTTCTCTCTCTCTCTCTCTCTCTCTCTCTCTCTCTCTCACATACACACATACACACAAAGCTGTTTTAATCTTCCACATTAGGTTGATGTTATAACAACATATTGTAAAACTAAAACTTTATCTCTTCAATAACCTACATTAAATACAATGAAGTTTAATCAATAATATCACAGTTTTTTCATCAATTTGGCTTTGTATCTGATTACTTTTCAAATGACTTCTTTGACAATAGATAATGTCAACAGGGTGCCCTTCTCTTTCCTTAGCTACTATAATTTCTTACTTTCCAATGCTGGTCCTCATTTGATTTTGAGAGAGGAAAATCCTAAAGGTATGCTGAAATACTCAAAAGCAAAGCAGATGGGGAGTGGCATGCTTACGAAAGGTGTGTGCTCTCATTTTATTTTTCCTTGTAGATTTTTTTTTCCTTTTTGCCTCTGAGTATATTTCTGTGTATCTCCATTTCAATGTTTCACATGTGGGAAAGATTCCTTCTAGAATGAGTTCATATTCTTATTCTCTCTTTCTCTTGCTCTCAGTCTTCTTGCTTCTCCTCTCAAGCTCATTTAGGTATTGTGGTGAGCAATGATCAATTTTTTAAAAAGATTTATTTTCTTGTTTTTGACAGAAACAGAGACAGAGAGAAGTGGGAGGGCCCAGAGCAGTCTCCATAGTTGTTCATCATCAGTTTTCAACATGGTTTCATTCCACACAGGTGGGCGGGAGCTCACAGGCTGGGAACTGAGCTGGGGGCCTTACGCATGGGAGGCGTGCCCCTTTGGGCCAGGGGCCAAACCAGGGGGCTGAGAACTGAACTGGGGGCCTCCCACATAGGAAGCATGCCCCACTTCAGCATATGGGTCCACACAGGCTGAGCCAGGATTTGATCCTTGGTCCCCAAAGCTGCAAAGCAAGCTCTTAACCCACAGAGCCATCCTGGTTTTCCCCATTTTTTTTTTTTTTTTAATTGAGAGAAAATTTGGTAATTAACATAAGGTGAAATGACATTTTTTGATCCAAAGTGATGTTTATTATATAGGAAGCATATCCTAGGAGATATATTAAAACCATTCATTTATGTCATTGTCTAGCATATAGGTGATCACCATGTTGTTTAAACAAAATTTTATGCTGTTCTATCCAGAAAACATTCTAAGATTTACTGCATTTCTGATGGTAGTTGGATTAGAGATTATTGTTGAGATCAAATGATGCTTAATTTCTTCAATGGGTGAAGGGTGGTAAACAAAGCTCTTAATTTTGGTAACCATTAAATTAATTGCGCTAGGTAGCATAATCATAAAGTTGAGGTTTGAGGTTTAACCGATATGTAAATTAAAAAGAGTGTCATTTTCCTGCCATTCAAACTAGCAATCACCTCTCTCACCAGTGGTCTTCACAAACCATGATAAGAATGAGTTTCACAAACTTGAGTATTCACAAGAATCTTGGGATGTCAGAACTGGCTGGTTCTTTTTTTTTTCTTTTTTTCTTTTATTAGGCTGGTTCTTTACAGACTTCCTCACCTTACCTTCTCAATACAGCTTATTTTATAGATAACAAAGACACACTAAATACCTGGAGGTACTCAATACTCCCTTGACCAGGGTTAAGCAGCTTGTTTTGCTTGATTTGGGAGCAGAACTCAGGACCCGTGTTTCCTGTTATCTTTATCCATAAGGTGAGTTGCACATTCTCACTCCCATGATTTTTTTAAAGATTTATTTTTCTTGTTTTTTGACAGAGAGAGACAGAGAGAAAGGGGGGGGGGGCGGGCGGGCAGAGCAATCTCCATAGTTGACAGCATTAGTTTTCCATATAGTTTCACTCCACAGGTGGGCGTGAGGCTGCACAGGGCAGGAACTGGGCCAAGAGCCCAGTCTGCATGGGCTGGGGCTGGGATTTGATCCTTGGGCTCTGGGGTTGCAAAGCAAGCACTTAACCCACTGAGCCATCCCAGCTTCCCCCATGATTTAAAAAAAATGCTTTATTTTTAACAGCTGAACAAATTCTACTCTAAAAGAGACTAGCTTGTTGGATACAGAAGGAACTAAAATTTGCTAAATGATTTTATTTCAACACTTCTTGTGATTTAGTCTTTTAAAATGAACTCTAACCTCTTCCAGGTAAATGCTCAACCTTTCAGATGTCTTCTCTCCCTGCATCTCACCAGTAAAGCACTTGGATTTTAGGGAGGAGGAGGAGGGACTTACATGAGCTTAGATGGCTGTGACAGGGAGCCTCAAAGTCATGGGCAGAAGCTCTTAGGTTGCCACCTTTGCAGCAGAAGCAAGTCTGTTCTTGTTCCTCTTCTGAGGTTTGCCTGAATTCCATTGTTACCATCTGGCCTTTGTATCATTTGAGCAGGAGCTACTGAATGAGGCTCATGGTTCTCAGTCATTAGCCTCATCACAGAAGCAGCTTTGCCCTCTCAGAACCTTTGTGTCCCTGTTAGTGAAGCTTATAGGAACTCCTGGATCCATGGCAGGCCACTTAAATGTCATGGGCCTGCAGTGGTTGGCAAACTGCGGCTTGCGAGCCGCAGTTTGCCAACCCCTGTCAGGGGAATTAGAACATTATCTCAGGTGATCTAATAAGCACCATCCCTCCACCCATGCTGGGGATGGGGCAAAAAACTGCATACAGCACTTTGAAGTTATTCCAAGCTATACCTGGAGAAGGGGGCCACTGTACCTGATTTCCCCAAATTTATTTCAGTGCTCCTATCATAACCCTGTGTACCCTCCTGAGGAGAAATCCCATGATGGTTTGTAGTTGGTCAAAATTCTCTGCCTTTTCCCTCTCTATTTCTATGTCTCCTGGTATGGAAAGCTAGGCTAGTTTTTATTAGAGCAAATGCTTTCCTTTACAGCCTATCCTGAGTTTAAAAATAATCCTATTCTATAGAAGTAAAAAATTGAAGCCTCTTTATCTTTTTCCTTCAAATTCCTGCTGTGATAATCATCATTTCCCTGGGGACTCTGGCATAACAAGGGGGGTGTTACATACCAGGAAAAATAAAAGAAAAGCAGTTTACTATATTTAGAACAATATCATTCCTTCTTCAGTAATTTAGTCAATTATTCCACTAACATTTATTGATTTGTTGCCATGTGTCAGAGATTAGGAATGTAGGAAAAAAGAACCAGTGTACAGCAAAATGAAAGAGCAACTAACTCATGATAATACTATATACTTATTGACAAAGTAGGATCTTATACAAAGGACACTGATGATAGACTACACAAAACTCAGATCTTGTGTAGGACTGTACATATTCTTTTTTTTTTTAATATATTTTTATTTCTTTATTTTTGACAGGGGGAGAGAGAGAGAGAGAGATACAGAGACAGAGACAGAGACAGAGACAGAGAGAGAACTGAACTGAGGGAGCTCCTAGTTCAGCATATGGTTCTGCACGGGCCGGGGCCGGGATTTGATCCCCGGTTCCCTGTGCTGCAAAGTGAGCACTTAACCCACTGAGCCATCCCAGCTTCCCCAAGTACATATTCTTTATGTCAGTGTCAATCTGAAAACAAAAGAGAAAAAGACATCCATCCATCCATTCATTCATTCATTCATTCCATAACTGTTTACTGAGTGCTAACTATGTGCTAAGTATGGCAGATATAAAATGAAAGGGAAAGAAGGCCCTGTCTCTGTGAGCTTGCATTCTAGAGATGGGAAGTGGTAAGCAAATCAGTGGGAAAGGTAGATGCAGATATTGTTAAGCACCATTACGAAGGTGAAACAGGATGGTGTGCTACCCTGTGATGCTGCGGGAAGAGATGAATGGCACATAAACTTAGTATCGTAGTAACAGAATGACCAGAACCTAAACACGTACCGTATGTTTTTAAAACTATGTATCGGATGGGAAGGGTCAAATCAGGAGGGCTAGATTGTTTTTATTCTGTGGGAAATTTTCACTTTTTGAGATTAGCATTTATCTTAAAACTTGAAGCTTGCTTTCTTTTGTAGATTCTTTAGGGAAACCCATTGGCACGTTCAGCCTGAACCTCCAGTTTTTGTCATGATGGAAGAGTCTCCTTATGGGAAAGGGCAAGTGTGCAGCTGATTCTTGTCCCTCTTGGGGAATTTCTCTTCGTGAAATCAATTTCTGTGGAATTCTGATTTTCCTTTCCCATTCTGGAAAGTATAAATACTTCCCTTAATTTCTTTGTGAACACCTGAGAGGACCATGCTTTAATGTTTAATAATGTCTTTATTTAAGGTCTGGGAGAGATGAAACAAGGGATTCAAAATAGAAAGTAACATGCAATAAAAAATTCTTGCTGTTTGATGTATCTGGATCCTGACTTATTCTCATGATATCCCTGAAAGGGATGCTTTCCGGCCTAGCTACAAGGTGCCACTCCATCTGGCTCCTGGCCCTCCATGGTAGATTAGCAGTAGCTCTTTCTTCCGCACCTTTGGGAGTGCCTACAAAGCTGCCAAGATTTCGTGTCGTATCAGGCTAAGACAGCAACAGCAAGACACTTATTAAAAAATAGAAGTCCCATCTCCTTCCAACCCTAGTGTGTTTTACTGATTCTGTTTTCTGTCCTAGGCTTTGTCTCTTTCTAGAGTAACTGACAGTCCCTGAAGGGAAAGCCCCAGTTATCTGTAGATGTGTTGCATTATATGATTTCAAAGAAAAATCACATGAAAATTACCACAATTTAATTTTTTCACAAGATACACAAAGAGCAGTAAGAGGGACTATAGGATTTGCCTGTAACCATGCTTAAAAAAATACTGTAGACATCAAATTAATTTTTATTTTATTAAAACTGAGATATAATTAATATACCATAAAATTCACTCTTTTAAAGTGTATAATTTAGTATTTTTTAGACTGTTCAAATTGTTGCACAACCATCACTGACTGCTATCTATTTCCAGAGCATTTTTCTTCAACCTGAAATGAACTCCATACCTATTAGCAATCACTCTCCAGTCCCCACTCCTGCCAAACCTTGACAACTTTCCTGGTTCCATGAACTAACCTATTCTGCATGTTTCAGATAAATAGATGTTGCAGGTCGTCATCAAGAGGACGTGACCCCAGGTTGACCCGTGATCTGAACTGGGGCTATCAAAGTCTCCTCACCCCCTGCCCCAAACCATGTCCTTGGAATGTGTGTTCTGCTTGCCTTCCCCTTGCCAGAAGCAGCCCGAGGGCTCAGACTTGAGAGAATAATGTGTCTGGACCCAGTTAAGTCCTTTATATAAACTTTTGAGGTTCTTGCAGGTGGAACCGAAGATCTACTTGTGTTGGGGCTGACCAAGACAAGTCTTATAAATTCCCTGGCTTATTAAATCCACCACCCACCAATCTGGAGTGGCCTGTTTCTTTTCTCAGTCTCTCTTCACATTCTGTGTACAGGGGTTATTTTCATTTCTCACCCAGGGAAGCTCTGAGGTTGCAAACCAACACTGGACTCACATAAAAAGTGTCCTTTAGTGTCAAACTTCTTTCACTTAGCATGTTTTTAGGTTTTACCCATGGTATAGCATGTTTCAGTGGCTTTTTTAATGGCTGAATAATATTCCATTGTATGGGTTTCTCTATTTAAAAAATTCATTTGCCGACTGATGGATATTTGGGTTATTTGCTCTTGTCTGCTATTGTGAATAATGCTGCTATAAACATTTGTGTGCAAGTTTGTGTGTGCATGTTTGCTTTCAGTCCTCTTGGGTGTATCTCTATACCTATGAGTGGAATTCCTAGGTTATATTCTAACTTCATGTTCCACTTTTTGAGGCATTACCAAGTGTTTTCAAAAATAGCTGCACCATTTTGCATTTCTATCAGCAGTGTGTGATGGTTCTAATTTGTTCACATTCTTGCCAACACTTATTGTCCACCTTTTTGATTATAGGTATCTTTTTGGGTGTAATTGAACTGTGGTTTTGATTTGCATTTCCCATGAGGATTAGGATATTGGGTTTCTTTTTATGTACTTATTGGCCATTAGTATTATCTTCTTATGAGAAATGTCTATTCTTATTCTTTGCCAATTTTTAAATTGGGTTATTTGGCTTTAAATTGTTGAATTGTAATAATTCTTCATATATTCTGATTATTAGATCCTAATCGGATGTATAACAGCAGATGTTTCTCTCCTGCTGTGGGTTGTCTTTTCACTTTCTAGGCAGTGTCCTTTGCAGCACAAATATCTTAATTTTGATTTAGTTCTATTTATTTTTTCTTTGGTTGCTTGTGCTTTAGGTGTCATAATTAAGAAATCATCTAATTTTAGTCACAAATATTTACATTTATGTTTTATTTTAAGAGTTTTGGACAAAGAAAGTGAAGAATAAATTTCCAAACAAAGGGAATAACAGGAGAAAAGTCAGAGTTGTGAGGGGTTTTGGCGATTTTTATAAGACACAGGTAGTTCAGGCATAAGCATACCGTTTTCTCATGTAGTGTTTCATTGCTGTACAAATTGGCATTTTTACGTTCTGCCAGCAAAATCTGTCTACTTCTTTTTATAATATATTTTAAGAAGCCTAGAAGGACTGCTTTTTCTGAACACAAAGTATTATGCATTAGCTTAAGGCTACCTACATGCCGGATAGTTCTACCACACATGTTGTCAATAATAATGAGGGAGAAAGAAAACTCAGGAAGAGTTCATTTAATTTTTATTGATCATCTGATATCTTAAGAATTTCATCAAGCAAAGTAACAACACACATAGAACCCGTGCTAAAATTCTTAGCTGAGTGAACTCGATGGAATCAGCACAGTGAATAAAATACCGTTTTTCTTTTCTTGGCCTGCTACATATGTCAAGCTCATTGTTAAAAAACACAAATACTGGTCGTTAAACTTGGCTGCCCATGAGAAACATCTAAAGAGATTTTTGAAAATATAGATCCTTATTCTCCATTCCTAGTGAATGAGAAAGTCAAGTTGTGTTGTTATTGCTGTCATTGTTTTTTAAACACATGCAGTGATTTTCATACTTGCCAGGTTTGGGGACCAGCAACTTAAAAGATATTGCCTTCCTTCATGGCTGTCTAGTTCTGTTGATGGTGTCAAACCAAGTTAATACAAAGAAGCATGGATGAATATTGTTTTCTAGAAATATATTCTGACTGTGTAAAAAATATTTTCTTAATCAATTAGCAAAGGTATGGGACAAGGGAATTTAGAGAGTTGATGAAGCAGGTGCATTTCATTCACTTGACTGGAAAGACAAAAGCCATGACCACAGTATTATCTACAGAAATTGGTCTCAGAAGTCCATAAATTTATGGTGATTGCATTTAATGATCATGACTCAATAATGAAATCATCCATAACACTGAGACTATTGACAAGATTAACAAAACATGCATTTGTTTTGACTTTGAGCATATTACCACTTTATTGAATAGGCTGAAGTCAATGGAGGAATAGTCAGATATCAGTTTTATGTTTCTCCCATTGCTGCCTTCAGACATTCCCTGATAAATTCCTCATCTCTGTCCCTGGACAAGAAGCGTGTCAAAGTATTAGCTTTTCAGTGGAGGACAGGGAGGAAAATTCTGTCAATTTTACCCTTAATGATTGTCCTCCTTTTAACTTCTCTAAGGTAGGGGTAAGAGGTCAGGGAACTCTAGGTAAATTGGCAAATATTTTAATGTTTTAACCATTTATTATATAATGAAGAAAATAACACCTTTACACTGACTACCCAGCTTAAGAAATATAGCATTACCAATATAGAGCTACAAGCCCCTTTTTGAAACCCTTGGGGTATTATGTGTTTTAAATTTCAGAATAATTTAAATTTTGGAATGGCTAATGCTCTATTTCTATATCTAACTATATCAATAGGTAGATATCTGTCTATTTATTTATCTGTCTATCTGTCTATCTATCATGGATCTTCTATCTATCTATACCATATATTATATAACACTTCTAGTGAGGTATGGGGCCATATCGCTATTTAAATACATTAATATTTTTACAACCTAAGTGTGTGACTATTTAGCCAAAATGAGATAACTTTAGACTGTAAATTCTCATCACAGGCCCAGGTCAGGTCAGGTCAGGTTTTTGTTTTGTTTTGTTTCTTTCTTCAAATGAGTTTTGGGATATTGTGATTGCAGTAGGGGCAATATAAGGAAAGCACTCTATGAATTCCTTTCTGATCACCTCTTTCTTTGTTGCTACCTGCAAAGTCTATGTCCCTGAATTAGGAGTTTATAATTCTCAGGCATTCCTTTACAATTACACTATGTGGTTTGTCTTCTATTTATACTGTTTAGGGTTTTAATAATTTGAGAGGTAAATTTTCATATGACAAATGTTTATGGGATCTGAAAATTGCTTTCCCCTATTATGTCTAGGGTCCACATGCAGACTCTTTAGTTAGTTTGTTTTGCTTTCACTTTCCTCTCTTTTATTGAGATATAATTACTATATAATATTGTATTAGTTTAGGTGCACAACATAATTATTTGATATATGTATAGATTATGAAATGATTACCACCCTGAATTTAGTTAATGTCTATCACCTCACACAGTTACAATTTTCTTCTTCAGAAGAGAACTTTTAAGATTTATTCAG
>PVKE010010632.1:0-42022 GCA_004027555.1 Craseonycteris thonglongyai | reverse complement strand
CTGCTGATTCTGAGACCCCACCCCACCCGAAGTATAGACCCACCAAGCCTCTTACAGTGACTTTTCCATACCAAAGTCCTGCTATGGTTTATGCCGCAGACTTTTTCTAAAATATCCCATAGTTTTACAAAACCCAGACAAATAGCATCTGGCTTCATTGTCTCCCATACCTCTGGCTGAGCAGCCCTAAGCCTGACACTAATGAAAGCCAGTTCTGGTTCACAGCTTGACCTTTCAAGGGACCTCTAAGTACAATGTGGGTGGTGGCTGTCTGTGGACTGCTTTGTGTCTCATGCCAAGCAGTCTGAGGCAGGGCACAGGCTGTTGCTGAACTTGGTTTGCAGTAGATTTACTCCATGGAGGTCCCCAAGTGACATGCCCAGTGGGTAGCTTTGGACCAAGTTGAAGCATCACCCAGCGACCTCCAAGGATGACACATCCAAATGGCAGACTGAGTAGGCACCAGAATCTTGCTATAGTGACTACTGCTCTATAGAGACAGCCTCTGCACCACAGCTCCTCCACTTTAGTCACAGCCTGGCCTCACACTCAGTCAGCCTGAGGGTCAATCCCTCCCACTGATGTGCAAATAGCAACTAATGCTCAACTACAACAGGAGGACACACACAACCCACACAAGGGACATACCTGGAGCACCTGGCTCTGGTGACCAGAAAGACTGTACCACTGGGCTCTATGGCTACACAAGGTCACTCTACTAAGATCAGCAGACATAGCAACTCTACCTAGTACATAGAAACAAATACAGGGAGAAAGCCAAAATGGGGAGACAAAGAGACATGTCCCAAATGAAAGAACAGAAGAAAGTTCCCCAAAAAGAACTAAACAAAATGAAGACAAGCAATCTACCATATGCAGAGTTCCAGGCACTGGTTATAAAAATGCTTAATGATCTCAGGGAGAACTTCAACAAAGATATAGGAAACATAAACATGGAGATATAAAACATAAAAAAGGACCAGTCAGAAATAAAGAATACAATAACTGAAATGCAGCCTACATTAGAGGAAGTCAACAGTATATTAGATGAAGCAGAGGATTGAATGGGTGATTTAGAAGATAAGGTAGCTGAAAACATTTAATCAGAACAGTTTAAGGGGCATCTGGGATAACATCAAATACACCAACATTTGCATTAAAGGGGTACCAGAAGGGGAAAGGAGAAAGATCAAGAAATTGAAAATCTATTTGAAGAAATAATGATGAAAAAATTTCCTAACCTGACAAAGGAAATAAACATAGAAGTCTAAGAAGTGCAGACTCCCAAACAAGATGAACCTAAAGGGGCCCTCACCAACACACATCATAATTAAATGGCAAAGTTAAAAAACAAAGAAAGAACCTTAAGAGCAGCAAGAGAAAAGCAGTTAGTTATCTACAAGAGAGCTACCATACCCTCAGATGATTTCTCAACAGAAACTTTGCAGGTCAAACAGGGTTGACAGTAAATATGGAAAGTGATAAGAAGGACCTATAACCAAGATTACTCTATCCAGTAAAGCTATCATTTAGAGTCAAAGGAAAAATAAAGGACTGCCCAGACAAGAAAAAGCTAAAGAAATTCATTAGCACCAAAACAGTACTATAGAAACTTCCTTAACACAAAAACTAAAAATAAAAATATGAATAAAATGGCAATAACCACATATCAACTAATACTTTAAATATAAATGGATTAAATATCAAAAGATAAGGTGGCCCAATGGATGAGAAAACAAGACCCTTATATATGCTGTCTGCAAGAGATTCACTTCAGATTGAAAGACACACACATACTGAAAATAAAGGGATGAAAAAAGATATTTCATGAAAATGGAAACAAAAGAAAAAGCTGAGGTAGCAATATTTATACCAGACAAATAGACTTTAGACACAAAGGAGAACCTAGTAATCCCACTTTCGGGTATTTGTTGGAAGAAACCCAAAGCACTACTTCAAGGGCATGTGTGCATCTATATTTTTGTTGCAGGCTTACAGGTGGTATTGGTCAAATTCACACATTAACAGTTAGAAAGATCTTTCATGATTTTTGTTTTAAACTGTTTAATGAGGTCAAATATAACTCTCTTACTTTGAAGTTTATGTTTTATGACCGTATGAACTCATATTTAAGAATTCAATTAAAGGGAACATTAAGGAAATAAGAGATATGTAGAAAGGACTCTCAACATTGATTCAAATGATCAAACGTGCTTTTAGTCATGGAACACGTTGTTACATATTATTAAAGAAGTTAGCCAAAAGAAGGCTGTGTAGTGCACATGCACTGCTTTGGTTTTGCAGAAGACCCTGGTGTCTGTGTCAGCAGTGTTCCTTAGGTGGCGCAAGGGTACTTGACTTTCAAAGTGAAAACTGAGGTGAATGTACCTGAGCAGTTATAATTTTGCACACCAATCAGGAAGGTCCCAGAAACGCCAAGAAGTAACCAGGTAACTTTTTTGTTGTTGTTTGTTTTTGTGTTTGTTTGCTTTTAATGCTGAAGTAAGTTCCTGAAGCCATGCATGTGAAGGTAAAACCTTCCAAATTGGGACTTTACTTTTAGAGTGAGCACATTTACCCCCTCTGCCCACCCCCAAACTAACCAGGCTGGGGATAATAACATAAGACACACTTTACATCCGTATGCTTATCCTAACATTTATGAGGGGAATCCAAAAAACCCAGAATTTATTTATATTTTAATTGTGTATTTATTCTAACATGTTTGAACTTCAATTATCTTCAAAGTATTCTCCATTTGATGTAATACACCTATTGAGATGCTTTTTCCACAGCTCAAATGTTCCTTTTTTATTGTTAACTTTATTGGGGTGACATTGGTTAGTAAAAATTACATAGGTTCCAGGTGTACAATTCTATAGTACATTGTCTATGTGTCACAATATGTGTTCACTACCCAGAGTCAGCTTTCTTTCCATCCCTGTATATTTAGCTCCCCCTTCCTTCTCTCCCCACACCCACCCCTACCCTTAGTAACCACTAAACTATTGACAATGTCCATAAGATTTTGTTTCTGTGTTGTTTTTAGATTTATGTTCTACATAGGAGTGAAGTCATGGGTTCTTAGCTTTTTCTATCTGGCTTATTTCACTTAGTATGATGATCTAAAGTTCCATTTATATTGTTGCAAATGGCAGAATTTAATCTTTTCTTATAGCTGAATAATATTCCATTGTATGTATATACCACGGAATGCAAATTGGTACAACCGCTATGGAAGACAGTGTGGAGATTCCTTATAAAATTGGGATTGGAGCTACCATAGGACCTGGCAATCCCCCTTCTGGTTATCTACTAAAAAAACCTGAAAACCTTAGTCTATAAAAACATGTACCCCAATGTTAATTGCCATGCTGTTCACCTTGGCCAACCTACGGAAATAACCAAAGTGTCCTTTGATAGAAGACTGAATCAAAATGGTTTTTGAACTCATTGCTTATGATGACTTTTAATGCTTTTGCTGGTTTTGTTTTGTTTTTGTTTTTGTTTTTTGCTTCACCTCTTCCATATTGACAAAACATTTTCTTTTGAGGGTTTTTTTCATTGGTGAGACAAAGGAAAAGTTGCTCAGGGCAAGATTGTGTGAATAGGAACGATGGGGGATGGGAGTCATGCCATTTTTGGTCAAAAACTGCTGAATACTCAGCATGGTGTGGGTAGGTGCACCATGGTGGTGGAAGAACCAGTCAGTCATCTGTTTGCCACAACTTGGGACACTTCTTCCACAAATCGTAACACTACCTTCTCAAAACTTCCAGATAAAAACTTTCATTGACCATCTGATCTGGAGGAACAAGTTGCAAGTACACAATCTCTGTCATATTAAAGAAAAATAATTCTGGGGTTTTTGGATTCCCCCCTCATATCTTCTACCACTTTGGATTTATTTATTTATTTATTTTACTGTTTTTGACAGAGAGAGAGAGATACAGAGATAGAGAGAGAACTGAACTGGGGGAACTCCCCAGTTCAGCACATGGGTCCGCACGGGCCGGGGCCGGGATTCAATCCTTGGTCCCTGACGCTGCAAAGTGAGTGCTCAACCCACTGAGCCATCCCGGCTTCCCACTCTTCTACCACTTTGGATTTTTATTCACATTTCTGTGTGCTTAGATTTAGTTTCTCTGGTAGAACTATATATGTCTCCATGATATATGGGACAGCATTAAAAAAAAAAAAATAGAAGTTCAGTAAAGAAATCATCAGATTATTTTGATAACAAGGAAGAGTAAAGCCCAGGAGGCTGGAACCTAACCTGCAGAACTGACCAACAGCAAGATTCACAGCCCTGGCTTCTGATCAAGTATGCTTTGTGAAGGAGAACAGAAAATGGTTTTTGGAGAAAACAGAGATGGAATTATATGAGGAGATGTAGATGAGTAGTTTCTCAGCTGTGATTGGTTATTAATGAAAGCAGTCATTAAAAACTTTCAAGAGGTAGAGATACTCAGTTTTTATTTTTTAAGTTGTCAGTTCTGGAAAGGGCTTTGCAAAAAACAATCCTATGTTGGTGGGGAAAATAAAGGTAGAAGGGAGATATTAGGAATATAGTGATTTTGGTTTTCGGTGGTTTTTTTTTTTTTTTTTTTGCTTACTCAGATCAGTCCTATTATCTGCATGCTGTTTTATCCTGGTCAGTTAGCACCACCAAGAATTAGGAGTATAGAGTGGGCGGGGAGCAAATGTACCCTACCACCCCCACCACAATGCACAGATTATAAAACTTTCCTAAGTCAGAACTAGAGGTGTTAAAATTGGAGGACTCTAATCTGATGTGGTAACAATCAATTTCGCAAAAACAATGGCACTCGTATTTTATCTTTGTTTTGATTTATACTTAACATTTGCAATATTTAGACTATTGCAAAACAAGTTAAACTGTACATTTCACCATTTATGTAGCTAATTTCATGTACAAATTGCACATCGTGTGTGTTATAATACCTGAACACACAGTTTCTTTCCTGAACAGGGGAATTACTTTATAACACTGTGACCTAGAGGTGAGGGGTAGGGGGACGTTAGGGGTAGGAGCAATGACGGTTATGTTATAAGTAAAGAAACATTGTGAATTATTATGACAAGGTAATCTTCATATTTGCCTAGTGACAGTCATGAAGATTAAAAAAAAAAATTGTGAGAAGTGAAAACACTAATACAGAGTAACTTTTTTGGTGTGGACTTAACAGTAATCTCTTCATGCCTTTTCCCACTGTTCCTTTGTACACTTACATTGTTCCTCACAACCATTCTACACTAACCCCATTGTACAGATGAAGAAGCTGAGGAGGTTTCACTGAGTAGCACTAGAAGGAAATAAAACTAGAAACAGGGCTTTCTGTCCAGGAGTTTGTGCCCTGCTCACCATGCAGGCTCTCAATAAACACATTTGTCCGTGGAGACTGAGGGTTGTTTCCTGAACGTCCTTGTTTTTCTGAAAGACCTTTCAACAAGAACTGTGCTAAAAAATAAATCAGGGTATAGTAATTTAACACTCTTGTGTCTTTGTCTACTCATTGTCTCTCTTTTAAACAAGAACACATTGTACATCCATTTCTCAGCACCATCAGGGTATGACTATCTAATTTAAGTTTCATTCAGGAAATAAATAGCAGGTTCTAATACGGACTTGGGAGGCGCAAATACATGTGTATACATACCAGCATTAATGTACATAAGTCCCACTGCTTTGCTCAGTCACAACAATTACTACGAAAGCTTCAGTAACTTCATTTTGGCAAACAGAATAGAGGTCTGTGAACCAAATGTTAGCCTTAAGTGTGTTTTTCTGTTAGATCATTAGGTTTCTTTTTTCTCTACTTAACAGATGTGTGGAAATTAAATGGGTCTGGAGTCACTAATATTTCATGAGTAAGAAAAGCACTATCCTTCCTGTGAAGAAAGCCAACAATTATCTAGTTAATTGATCTAAATAAAACATTTTCTGGCATTAAGAAAATATGTTTTGTGATGCTCTTAATTTTACTCTTTACCCTCTTAGTCTCTAGAAACATAAACAAACAAGCAAACAAACCAAAGCCTATCAGGCTTCGAAAGTGAAAACAAACAAACAAACCTTATTTTCACATTTTCTGCTCATCTATTAAACTCAACTCATGTCCTCTTTGAGGAGGAGTGAGTGAAAAGTCTGCTGCCCACAGCATTGTAAATTATATTAGAACGTGGTTATGTCATCACACACTAATCACTGCATGGAATAACAGGAAGGGACTTTGGAGATTACCTAGTTTAATTCCTCCACTTTATACAGGAGGAAACCAGGGTCTAGAGAGGGAAGTCCCCTGTGCAAGGTCACATGTACAATTAGGGGCAGACCATGTTTATTTTTATTAATACAATTCGACCTTCCCTGTTCTACAAACAGCTGGTAGCTCTATAACAGGAAAAGAAAAACTACAACATTGTTGCTACTTGAGCAAACTTCGTTTGTTCATTCAGTTTATCCAGTCGACAATTAAACATTCGGTGAGCCTCCCAGAGTGCTAAATGTTGGGGATCCAAGCTGAACATATATCAGATGAGATCCCAGCAGGCAAGAGCAGCTGTCTGCTTCCATAGGCACTGATCAGAATAACTTGGTCCTTAGCAAGCCAAGGCCATTGAGGACTCTTCATAGCATGTGTGTGTTGTAGCAAGATAATGGCTCCTGCCATATGGAGTAAGAAAATCCAAGGGGTTGTACATTCATATTTTCAAAATCAGTCACAGCTGCCACTTTCTGTTAGTAACACAATCATGAAAGACAGCATGTGAATAGCAAACGTGGAGCTTACACTAGCACACTGATTCATATACTTCACTGATTCTTGAATTACAGCTTTCCTCAAACTATTCTCTAAAACTATTTTCTTTTAATTATTCATTTAGGCTCTGAACTAGCTCAAGAGACTGGAGGGTTCTTCTCTTAGATATTCACAAGAAGTTAAGAAATAAAAAAGACCAACAAAAATCTAACTTCTACTTTTGTAAGAATGCTAGGCTTGATAAAAGCCAATGTCCCTTTCAGCTAAAAATTCTGTCTCAGGAAATACCTCACTTCATATTTGTGTAGATAATATATTTTTATCATTGAAACAGTTTAAAGAAATAGAAGCTTGTGTAATATGAGTGAATATTTTTTGGTAACAGGATTACACAAAAATGGAAGAATCAGAAATAAATTCCTTGGAAGCATGGGCAGCAAGCACCTAGGATGTCTTTATACATACTCATAAAAGAGCACTAAAAAATAGTAAGAACTCAGGGACTTTTGACAGGTCTCAAGTGTGAAGGATTCAAAGTCTTAGAGGAAAAAACTAGTGGAAAATATGTTTAATTTCAAATAGAAAATTACCTTACTACTGATACAACCTGTTTACTAAGCAAAGAAAATGGAGATGCTCTCAATTCTACTTCTAACTGCTACAGTGTGTTGTTTGACTCTGGGGAAGATGGATCTGGTTTGAAATACTGGCTCTGTCATAATAGTTTCCATAAGATTCAATAACATTGGCAACTGTGAAAAGGAAGTAGCAATAGTTTATGTTTTGTGTTCCTGATGCAAGTGAAGTTGAAACTGTAAAGATTTCATTAATATTTTCAGCAACATTTCAGAAATGATGCAGATGAATTTCTATATCTTCTTTCCCCAATCCTGCAACCCCCTTTCTGGTTTCCCCACATTGAGATGTCTACAGCCAATTTGTTACTTCTTGTCTCTTAAGGATGTGAACAATGAAGCAGACAGAACACTGAAGTTAAAGAAGTGACTGAGAACCAAAAAAGTTTCATTTAATGGCTCATTTTATGTAAAAATAGGCCTTGGGTCCTACAGAGAAAAGTGTCTGTTTCTTCACAGATAATTACTGGGAGGATTGTTTCAGTGACCATTTCTTTGCCAGATAAGTCAGCAAATTGGCTGCCTGTCCTTCCATTCCTCTCTTCTGGTATTTCAGCAAGATAAGGTGGTGTGAGATCAATTAGCCCCACTTCCTCCTGCCCTGGGCTTTCCATCTTTCTTCAGCAATCAAGGACAGTTCCTTTCCTTGTTCCAAGCCAATCACCGCCCCCTCCCTAGAAATCAGTGGAATCTGCCTTGAGTTAGGAAAGTTCCAAAATACTTCCTAGGCAGAATCATGGAAATTAAAGATGTGAGGGACCTCATTGGATCATCTAGTTCATCTATTTCCCATTAAGGAGTTTTCCAGATGGAAGATTTTCATGTGCTGGATGCCTCCTCTAGTGTCTGCAGGGCCTAAAGTCAGACTTTGAGCATCCCAGCCTAAAGCGGAGCGGTGAATAAGGCCTGCATTCAGTAATGTCATAGACAGAAAAGTGCCTTATCCCAAAGGTGTTATCATGTTACAACAGTTTTTGGATAGAAAGAGGTGACACCTCATCAGAACAGTTACGTGAGAGGGCTGTATGGTCCTCCACGGCTCCACAGCCTGACATTTCTTTTGCAGAGAGCAGTGTTTGGTTGCTGTGTCCTGAGTACAATGGAATCCATTGGGAACTCAGCCTTTTCCTTTTTTCTTTTCCTCCTCGCCCCCCGCCCCCCGCTTTCTTCCTTTTTTTTTTTCTTGTGCTCTAGTTTTCTGCGTATAGAAAGTGCTAATGGCTGTTTTGGGGATTCTTCCAGACGTCGCCTGCAAGAAAGGAGTGATGTCTAATTGTACGTAGGTAAATCTGCAGGAGGATGTCAGTCAGTAACAGACACCTTTTCACTAGCAATTTATGTATGAATCTCCCCTTCATATACTTCCATCAGCGTCACATAATGCTGCCAAACATTGGTGTAAATTTCTTTATTTAAGTGCTATATTAAAGGGCCGCCTGAAGGAAGTCTCATTGTGGTTACGTGGTTATGGTCACATTATGGTCTAAAACAACCTTCTGATTTTTTTTGTATAATACAGAAATCCAACTTTAAAATCAGGTGAGATCGAATCCTGGCTTGCTTGATTTCTTAGCTGTATAAACTTGCATAAGTTATTTAGCCTGAGCCTCAGTCTACTTCACTCATTTGTGCAATGATATTTGTATAAGGCAAAATAAATGTTAAAAAATATGGTCCATGCTCATTGGAAAATAAATACCCCGGTAGTAATTTATTTTCCTTTTTTAAAAATGGTAGTTAATCTAGAAATCTTGGGAGAATACCCAAAACAAGGAATAAATATGAGAATGTTCTTTTACCCCTGCCTCACTTTAAGAAAAATCCCAAATTAATTCTTCATATTTTCTGGTAATAACAGTTTGTTTCTGAGAACACAGCTTTTTGATACTTTTTTTAAAAGAAAAAAAAAATAGAAAATTGTGCATCCAGTGTAAAGTTGGCAAAAACAAAGCCTTTAAAGACTAAACTTATTCAATCCTTCAATAATCCATAATGCCCTTGCCCTGACATATTAAAACATACCTTAAAAGTGCAATAACTTTGGGATCATCAGATGTGCCACACTCGTGGGTCAAATGCCTAAATCTCAGTTTTCAGTAGCAGAAAAAAAGCTGAATTAACAAGCAAAAAGGCAATTTAGAAAAATAATTTGGGAACTGTCTTTTCTTGAAATACTCTTACCTCAGACGCTTCATGATTTTACTTTTCTTCTCCCAAATTGTTACTCAAATGCCACTTTCTCAATGAGGCCATTTATCATCTCCCTTATTAATACAATTATTAATCCCCTACACCTTCCCAATACCCCTTCCCAAATGTACTATATGTTTGTTTATTTATACTGTTTATTTTCTGTCTACCCTCACTAAATGTTAGGTCCACAAGCAGAAGTTTTAGACCATTTTACTCATTGCTTTTACCTTAGGAACTAAAACATACCTGGCATACAGTGAGAACTCAGTAAATCTTTATTGGATAAATGAATGAATTTGAATCTCATGGAATCTAAGAAAGAATAAAAAACTTGGCTTCAGAAAGAGCCAGGTCATGTTTCATAAAAGAGGTAGTCTTTAGGTTTTTCCCCTGGAGCCCTGCCATTAACATAGAAGTCCATTTTTATGGGGAGAACATGTCTTCTAAAGTCTCATTCAACGTTCATTCTCCCTTAGTAGACCCAAAGAATTCTTTTGAAGGAGAGTGTAACTGACTTGTCTGCCATTAGCATCAAATGGCACCTCGAACATTTCGGCTTAGATTCTGGAGCAGTGGCCAGCACACAAATGCTTAGCAAATAATGTAACAGTGTAAAGCAGACTGAGTATAATCCACTGGGGAATAGTGTACCCTCATAGTAACATCAGGAATAGTGTGTTGAAACACAGAATAAATTTCCCTCTTAAAGGGTGAAGCGAGCCCCCATTCAGTCCCACTGAGGGTTCTATCGGGCCAAAGCCCACTTTTCCCCCATAGTTTCTGATTTTCAAAATATTCAAATATATATATATATATATATATATATATATATATATATATATATATATATATATAATCTCCCAATTTCAAATTTTTGACAATTACTTAAAATATTATATTGAAATAATTGTAAGGGTCATGCAAAGAATGTCTAAAAAACTAGTGTGACCAATAAGCTGTTTGTTTGTAACTTCTGGTCTAGATTATCTTCTCCTTCTAGTTATCTGAATTATATAATCTAAGCCATCTTCACTTTATTTACAACATTTATGATTTTATTAACAAAATCTGCCACTTTCCAAACTATAATTCTAATATGCATACTTCTTTAGTTTCTCTTTCTAGAGAATCCTCTTTATTCTCTTGATTATTTTAATGCTGCTCCATTAGGCCCTTTCCTAGTTCTTTGTATCTATATCTCCCTTGAGTGCTAAGTGGAATAAATAAAAGGAAACTAAATTTGCCTATACAAATCTAGGTTCTATCCCTGGATTTCTTGTCTCTTACTAAGTTATACAAGCTTAACATGGTTATTTAAACTACTAAGATCTATGTGCTCCTGTAACCGAAGGCTCACAGGGATGTCCAAGAGAGCACTCAACCAGAGCAACAGTAATCGGGTTCTTGTCTCTGTGCAGAAAAAAAATTTAAAAGGGAAAGAGATACAGGAAAGAAAGAGTGATTCATTGAAAATGAAACTACACACTTGAGAAGTGAGTGTAGGCAATTTCGGAAAATGAGTTGCCCCAAGGAAGTCAGGATCATTGGTTATTTATCCCTCCTGGGGTGGGAATTGGTGATGTCCCATTGACTTGGTTCATTTATCCTGTTCCCTGGGCAGGACCCTCTCTGTTTTCTGCCTTTTTTTTTTCTTATTTGGTTCCTCTGTAAGTGTCATGGTGTCAGGTGTGTGATAGGAGTCATAATAACTGCAATGTAAATGAGATTGTAAAGACATTAAAGTTAGATAAAGGTCATGTCCAGGTTGCAAGGATCAGTCTAACTATTAGATCAGGGGTGTCCAACCCTTTGGCTTCTCTGGGCCACATTGGAAGAAGACTTGTCTTAGGCCACACATAAAATACACTAACACTAACCATAGCCGATGAGCTAACAAAAAAAAGCAAAAAAATGTCATAATGTTTTAAGAAAGTTTACAAATTTGTGTTGGGCCACATTCAAAGCCATCCTGGGCCACATGGAGTCTTGTGGGCCACAGGTTGGACAAGCTTGAGCTAGATGAAACTGGTTCTTGTTTTTCTCCAGCTGCAGGTACTGCATACAATCACTTGTTACTTGTATAACCAACCTGACCCTGGAGGGGGTTGTCAATTTTCTAGGCTAGCTATCCTGCCTCACTTCTACCCTTAAAATGAGAAAGACAGCACTTAACTCCTTTTACCTGATGTCACAACCATGTACGTGAAATAAATTGTAAATTATAACTGCTTAAAATGTCAGGCTTATTAAAGTATAATAATAACACCATTCCTTTATATGACAGTTGAGTCCCACTTAATGCATTGTTTCTAATAAAATGCTTTATTGCCAATAAAATTCTTTATTTCCAATAAAATTTGGAATGCAAAATTGCATGGTTTTGTTGTTTTTGCTGCTGCCAATGCAGCAGCATTCTGCCTTCTCCAGACTTTATGATCTTTTTCTTAGACCATAATGAATAATTCACAATATAGTAGCATATACATTCATTTTAGTCTCTATTTTACTCATCCTTTTTGTCACTTCCAATCAACTTTCTGAATATTTCCTTTTTGTTGTTAATTATTTCCTTTTAGTCATCCCCAATTGTACTTATAAAGTCAGATTTAATCCTTCTTACTCATTTAATTTTCATTTTACATTACCTTCATTGTTAAATGTCTATCTTTAAAAATCATATCTAACCCTCATTAGCTACTCATATAGCATGCTTTTTGTGACACTCCCAATTTTTCCAATTAAAGATTATCTTTTATTCTTCTAAACACCCATATAATTTTATTACTTTAAAACTCAGTTCATTTTACTTTAATATTTGTATTAATGTATTCAAGTAAGTACAGGGGAAGCTGGGATGTCTCAGCAGGTTAAGCGCTTGCTTTGCAGCCCCGGAGCCTGAGGATCAAATCCCGGCCCCGGCCCCGGCCCAGGCAGACCCATATGCTGAACTGCGGTGTGCCCCCAGTTCAGTTCTTGCTGCGGCCTATGCGGGAGGCTCCCAGCCCAGTTCCTGCCCTGTGCAGCCCTGCGCCCACCTGTGGAGTGAAACTATATGGAAAACTAATGCTGTCAACTATGGAGACTGCTCTGGGCCCTCACCATTCTTTCCATCTCTCTTTGTGTATCTCTCTCTGTCAAAAAACAATAAAAATAAATCTTTAAAGTAAGTACAAGGACTCAGTCTTGTTCACTTTTATTGCCTCTGCAACTCTAAAAACAGGACTTTGTACATAATAGGTACTCAAAATAAATTGAATGAATGAATTTTTCTTTAATACTATTCCTTTTATTTTCTTAGATCAAAGTCAAGTGTTATTATTTTTATTCCTTTCATTATATTCTTACATGTTGTGCCTGTCAACTCAGTATTTTATTACACAGAAGACCTTGACAAATTATAAAAATGAAAATTTGAAAAAATATTCTGTCTTTTGTTTTAAATCTATGTATTTAACATGCTGGTTGAGATTGTGTTCTAGTATCAGTCCCTAGGGGACCTTGACCCTAAGGCTTTTCTAAGTAGAGAATGATCACTTATTCCTACACATTGCTTCCTGGCATTAAGCCACTTCCGTAATTAACACAAAACATGTTTTATAATAACAAGGAAACCACGTGTGTTTTTCTTTTTTTTTTAATTTAAATTATTGTTTGACCACTTGTAGGATATGCACTTTCAATGTCTTTTTGAAACTAGGAATAAAGTTACCTTCTCCTTTGTCGGTATCACTTCTGAGGAATCTGAGAGATTTGTTTATTCAATAAATCTTTGATGAGAACATGCTAGATACCAGGCAGGGTAAGAGACTATAAGAAAACAGAAGGATAGTTCATTTAGCTCAGAAGAAGCTTCACCTTTGCAAGCGGCTAAGTGACTTGATGAGAATGCAGAGCGACAAAGCTCTAATTCTCCCATGGAGGGAGGCGTTTGAAGGATCAATTGATATGGACACTTAAGCAGGTCTCCAAAGACAACTTACTTGGCTGTGAAGGGACAGAAGGTGCATTCTGATGAAACAGGAATAACACATGTGATGTCACAGAGGTGCACACCAGCATCCCAGTGTGGGGAATGGCATGTGGGCTGTCAGGCATTTCTGGATAGATGCCATGGAGCAAGATGAGACCAGAAGAGGCCCTATTATAGAAGGCCTTCTGAACTATGGCAGAGAGTTTCTATTTTATTCTGAAATCTGAGCAATTAAACATGTGCAAACAGGAAAGGGAATCAATAAGATTTATTCTAGAGATGTTACTCCAGTGATGGAATAAAGGATGTGTTACAGGGTGAGGTTATTTGCAGATTATCTGAAAAAATCTAGCTCAATGCTTTAAGTTGTGAAAACAACTAAAATAAGGAGAGAAGGGAAAAGATATGTTATTTTAGATGATTAATCAATAGCAATACAATTGTGACTGAATTAATTAGTGGAGCATTATTTACCCCTTGTAGAAACCATGTTACATAGCTTCTGTAAAGTTATAGTTTTCTATAAATCCATGATACTATATCATTGTTTCCAGGTGCTGCCATACTGATAAGTATGGAAAAGCTAATCATCACTCTGAAATTCCCAGGTTTGTTTCCAATTTCCTCCCAATGGACACTGTGTATAGGAAACCATTAGTCTTTGCTACCACAAGTCAGCTTAGCGTGACAGTTTGCACATTCTAACCAAAAGTTTCATCAGGGTTCCTGATGACTTATTTATATCTGGTCTGTCAATTGAATATAGAACATTTTTTATTTACTCAGTACAATTTTATTTTTAGATATTAACTTGCCATAGTTTTTGAATCCCTTGCTGTCCTTTAAAGATGATCTTATATCTCCCTTTGACAATTTCTGCTCATTCCTCACTTTTCATTCTAGCTTGACAAAGTGAGCTAGTTGAGTTACTTAATTTTATGTGGCACACATTTTTCCTTATGTTTCTAATAAGGTTGTTGCAGGTGATTTCAGGTTTCCTGTGTTCTTGTTCCTCACTAAATGATTCTTATTTATTTTATTAATATGTGCCAATATGTTTGCATAAAGAAATATGAGATAGAATGGAATTCTGATACACTATATATTTTATACCATGCAACTGAATCTATCGAGTTTACCCTTAATTCTTGAGGATTACTTACTTCTTACTATCCCAGAAATATAATTAAAGTGCATACCAATTATTCAAGTAATTCAGAATATTCATTTGATTATTGTGTTTAAGCACAAAACAAAATTGAAAACAACCAAAATGAACTAAGATGGTATATTTAGCAATTCAGTTATGGCATATCAAGATAATATACAAAGCAGCCTTTAAAAATTATTATTTTAATCTTTATATTTTGACATGAAAAGCTGTTTATTATATATAATAAAGGAAAAATGCATACACTTAGATGTAGAGTCTGATTTTATTTTGTGATAGATTTCTTATTCTGTGATTCTATCTGAATGATAGAATTTCAACTGACTTTAATTTTTACTATTTTATATTTTCTGGTGCAGGGCTCACATTGAAAATTCAAAGTACTTGCTTTATTTGAGAATTATTGTCCTGTGTTTGAGCTTGCTAAAATTTTAGAGTAAGATATTACTAATACAAATGACCAGTGCCATATTTTAAGAATGTTTTCATGAGATGTGGCAAAACAAAACAAAACAAACCCAAAACTTTTCATCCTTCACTCTTAGTTAGCAGCTTTTGTCTTACTAGAGAGCAACACTTGAACCTTACCTAATGGGAATTGATTTAAAAAATAGTAACGCCACCATGACGAAATCAAATTGACAACTCCAGATTCACTATATCTGGAATTATACTGAAACTTTATGTTGATCTTTAAAAATATTAATAGCTAATCAGATTTGATTTTTTTTCATTCTCTACATTCTTTGTTGAAAGAATCCCAGCTCACCCACCCTCCAGTCTAGTGTATGAGGTCATCACTTCACATTGTTAGTCCATACTAAGAAAAGAAAAGTACGGTTATCAGGTGAGTTGGCATTCATATCTGTCCTTATTTTCTTGGTGACACACATCTTTACATTTCCCACTTGATAACAAGTGTTGATGTATTGAGTGCATTTTACTTTCCTTTTATTTTATTCCCCTTTAGTTTGGCAAGTCCTGTCAGAAGGGAGGATGACTCTTACCTATATCCAGTGTTTTCTTTTATTCTTCACAATCTGGAAAATTTCATTATGAATGTGAAACTCGGTGTTATGCCACCAACACATATTGTATGTTAACTCACCAATAAGATAAATCACATTTTCTCATGTTTCCAGAATCTCTAGGATTATAAAGCATCCCACACTCGCTCCCTCAATGCTCTCCACTGGAACCCCATCTGGTTTTCTTTTCCAAACATGTTCCCCTGAGATCATCTTTGATTTGGATTGTATTAAATTCATCAAACTTCTTAATGAGCCTTGGACATTGTTCGACTTGTGTGGTGGTCTCTCCTGGATAGTAGCAGAGGGGAATCTTAACTGCCTTTAGTTATATGTACTTCTGGGCGTTCCCCTCATGTCTAAGCCCTGTTTCACATTATGTGAATGTCATAAATAACTTGGTTGAAAGGGTCAATGTTTTCTTATCTTGAAGAGAGTCAAAGGGCAGTTCACATTTATCTAGGAAATGCACCTCACAGATGCTGGTCTTAAAAGCTCCACAGGGGATGGGTGGGGAAATACTATTATCCTTACATAATTCTAAAAACCTGGGGGGTAGTGAACCAACAGCACAAATTCTTCCCTTTCCTTTTCATCAAGGCCACAGCGAAAACACACACACACATACACAAACACCACTAGTAATTTCATTTTTCTTGCAATTCAGTTTCTTCTCAGTAGTATTCACTTCCCTTATGTCTTAGCTTATTTTCTTTATTTGTATCCCTTTTACTTGTACACAGAGTATGCTGTGAGAAAAGCAGTCAAGGGTTTTAGTTTTGTTTTGTTTTGCTATGATGAGCTGAGATCTGACTTAAGAAATATAACAGAAATCAGTCTTTTTTTTAAAACAGATTTTTGTAACTGTATTTTAAAGCCCTCCCCTACCCCCGACCCCTCTACAGTCTACAGCTGTTTGGATCTGTTCCTGAATGAAAATCATAGATGAAGTCTGTGATATCTCCCTATTGAATTTTCAGTCCACCACCCAGTTCTAGTTCATGCTATCTGCTCCTTGCCAAATTCCACTTCCTTTAGACTATAACTCATATCCATTTAGTTATGTTTGAAGCCTGGGAAAATCAGCTTCTACATACCATAGAAGTTAAATTTTACCAAATCACTTTAAATAATCGATGTGTTTGCAAAATTCTTCTTAAAACAAATATTTTGTAGTCAATTCTACCTTATTGTTGAGTTCTGTAACTGGAATTAGAGGTGTTTTCCCCCTTCAACTTTGCTGTTATATTTTACATACAATAGAACACACTTATTTTAAGTGTACAGGTTGCTGAATTTTTATAAATACATATACCTATGTAGCAACCAGTCCAACAAGATACAGAATAGTTCCTTCACCCTATAATGTTCCTTTATGCCTTTTCCAGAATGCATAGTTACTGCAAAATTTCTAAGGTGGGACTGAACTTGGCACGTGTAGGGAAGTGAAAGAAAACCAGGGTAGCTGGCTTACTGAAGAATGACAAGAAAAGAAATCAGTGAAGTTGGTGGGACCTGATCTTGCACGCAATAAAGTTTGATTTTATTTTTTTTCCAATGCAAAGAAGCAATTGCAATCTTATACACAGAGGAATATTATGAATTAATTGAGTCACATTTTACTTTCCTCCCATTTCCATCCATCTAATGCTATATGCTCTGCCTAGCCTAGATTACCTACTTTGTGCTGCTATGCACAAAAATCTTTGGAATATTTTTACCCCCTGAACTTTCATACTACATTGTATTTTCCCTTGATTACACCATTGCATTCTAACTTTCAGCATGTAAATGGAATGGAAGGAAAAGAAGAAAAGAAAGAAGGAAGTTCTAGGAGGCTTTTCTTGGTAAATCATTTGTACGTACATATTCATTGCAGTGTCTGCTAGCAGCCTTCCATGGAGCTCAATGGTAGTTATAGATATAAAAAGGACACTGAAAAGCTCTGGAGAATAAAATCCTGCTTATAAATGTTTAAACAGCATGTTGCTGATTCACTGAATCACGCCTGACAATAAGTAGACAATTCAAGCATTAAAGAAAAACCACTTTTATTCCTTTGGTAGAGTGAGTATTCAATTTCTTAAAAACCCTACTCCACATTCAAAAATGATTTCATATTATAATTATATTTAAAGAAGATTATAGACATGTAGCTAGTATTATAGTTAATTTTATTTTGACCTTTCACCCCCAAACTATCCTAAATTGCACTGCCAATCCTTCATCTTACATAGATATAGTTAGGATAACTCTATATGCCCTCTTTCATTCTCAAAAGTGTCGGTTTGGATGATTAATTATATATATATCCTTAATGATAGTGAAATCATAAACTAGATCCTTTGTATCTAGCTATGTCACTTTTAGAAAGAAAAAACTGGCATAAGCCCTGTAGAACTAGACTTAAAAGGTGCATTATCAATTCGTTCTGCAGAAACCTTCATTCAGAGGTAAAATAGAAAAATCTTGTAACAGCAAGACAGGGGGCAGTAATCTCCATCCACTTCCTTCGTGTCTTTGAAAGAGAACATAGTTGTCAAGTACCATAGAATTAATGACACCTTTTGAAGGAAGTTTAAGAAAGTCTATGCCTTTGGACCCCCAGCCACAAAACAGGAAATGGAGCTGTTTCCAAGAGAAATACAGTTGCCTTCTCTAGGGAGAAAAAAAGAAAAAGGAACGCTTGGACAAGCGATTGATCAGTAGGAAGACTGCTAGGTGATAAAAGAACTAGAAGTCACAAAAGCCCTGGGCCTACTAGTTTTAATTAGAAGGCCTCTCTCCAGCTATGTTTCTATATGCAATGAATTTCTTGACATATATTTCTAAGTTTTATCTTTAACAATGCAGGCATTTTTCTCCCAGAGCTATTCCCTTTTTTTACTGATGATAAAGGGATCCCTTTGGACTATTTATCTGATTGACCAATGAGGATGTGTGTTTATTTAGCTACTGACTTCAACCAAAGTGTTTGCTGCTCTCTGTTTTCCCATGTAGAGTACACTACATTTTGTATGTGTGATTTTTTTTTATTGATTATACCCAGAATTAATTTTGAAATCATTAAAAAGTAGGACCTCACTAAAAATTTTTTTTTCCAATTAAATTATACTTGGCAAAGATGCTAATAATTCTGAGTAAAATAGTAAACACTTTAAATTAATTTGCATATGAAAACAAATCTTGACACATAGAAAGTTAATAATTAACATGTTGACACATACTATGCTGACATATAATTTATTTTGTAATAATTAGATTTAAATATCACAAACAAGAACTAGATTCGTCATAAAGATAGCGTAAAAATCACAAATACATTATGTGCTCCGTAGTATCTCCTCACTGTGGGTATATCATTAAATGGAACAAAATCACACTGGCTAATAAAGTGATTTTCAGCTCAAAACAGAATATCTGAGTTGCTACTGAGAGTTTGCAGATTGAAAAATAACGGTAGCTCTGTCACCAAATTATACACCTTGGTAAAGAATAAGAATTTCTCTGCTTATATAGAAACATTTTTGTAGTAAGTGAGATAATCATGGTAAAATTCTCTCCTTAATATGTTCAGAATTAGCATTTATCTGCATTTCTTAGGTAGTTTAGGATTTCAGTACTACTGAAAGACAGGCACTACTCAAAATTAGCATAAAGACTCTAAATGATATGCCCCAGATAGTTTTTTTTTTTTTTTTTCTGGAATCTATTGTAAGACTCTGTTTAAAAGACCCCATTGACAGCAGAATGTCAGGACCCTTTGGTCACTGTGACTGACCATAAAATATACTGCAATAGTGTAGATGTCATTTCGAGTGATTCTGCAGGGTCATGGGGAGTAAAGTGACAGAGATGCACACTGGTCAGGCAGCAGAGTCATTTAACTTCATGAATTAAGAGCAAGTAGACACAACTTGTGTATGTTGCTTCTATTCACAATCCTTTGGAAATACTACCCAGAACATGGGAAAAGAATATTGAGACTATCTTATATACTTACGTATATATGTATGTATCTAATCTTTTAAATAATTATTTTTTAAAGACTTATTTTATTGTTTTAGACAGGAGAGACAGAGAGAGACAGAGAGAAGGGGGAAGGCCCAGAGCAGTCCCCATAATTGTACATCATCAGTTTTTCACATGGTTTCATTCCAGGCAGGTGGGTGAGGGCTGTGCAGGGCAGGAACTAGGCTGGGGCGTCCTGCATGGAAGGCATGTCCCCTTGAACAAGGGGCTGAACTGGAGGGGCGAGAACTGCATTGGAGGTCTCCTGCATGAGACGAATACCCCAGTTCAGCATACAGAATCACATGGTCCAGGGTTGGGATTCAATCCTCTGTCCCTGGGGCTGCAAAGTGAGCATTTAATCAGCTGAGCCATCCCAGCTTCCCCAGCCTATCTAATCTTTATAATATCTGAATCATCTGAAATTGACCCCAATACACCAAATATCCTTTTAAGTATTGAAAAATGCATTAAGACGTCAGAAGATGCTTTTCTACACACATAGATCAGCACATCAGAGTTATGATGTGTGGTTGGCCTGAGTTAAATTATTATTTCATAGGTCTTTCTTTTATACATTTCTAGTGGACCCAACTAAAGTAATAATATAAGGGAGAAACCGCCCTCCCTCCACAAAACAGAATTTATTTATAAAACAATTGTGTATTTATTCTTACATGCTTAAACTTCAATCACCTTCAAAGTATTCTCTGTTTGGTGCTACACCTATTGATACGCTTTTTTCATGGTTCAAAAACGTTTTTGAACTCATCAATTTTGATGCCTTTCAGTGGTTCTGCCATTTTTTGTTTCACTTCTTCCACATCAGCAAAACATTTCCCTTTGTGGATTTTTTTTTTTTTTAAACTGGGAAACAAACAAAAAAAGTTGCTTGGGGCAAGCTCAGGTGAATAGGGAGGGTGGGGCAAAGGACTCATGTGGGGAAAAGACCGCTGAACACTCAGCACAGTGTGGGCAGGTGTGTTTTCATGCTGCACGTTATTTGGATAAATCACCCATCATGAATTGGGCAATTGGTTGAAAGAGTCTCAAAACAAAACAAAACAAAACAAAACAAAACAAAACAACACAAAACACCTCACTGAAACCGAATGCAGTCTCTCACAACAATGTCAGCTGGTCTACTCTAGAGCACTCACCGAACAGGAGAGGCCCGTATAAGGGTCCTGGTCTCCAGAAGATAATTCCAGTTTTTTGCGGTCCCCCTTGTAATTTTAAGTAGATGAGAAATTTAATGATAGACTAGTGTAGTCTGATGCTACATGTTTCTATGTCCAGTTATTTATTTATTTAGCTATTATACTCTAAGAAGGCCTTTGTGGCTGCTATCGCCCAAGAGACATATTTTGACCCTATTTATTACCATATTGTGTTATTGTTGCTGCTGCTCCTACTGTTTGTTACAAGCGTTATTTCTTTTATTCACATTATACTCTGTGATACTATTCAGACCTCTTGGTTTGATAGTAGAGCTATATTAGGGATTGATGTCCTAAAAGAAAAAGCTCATAAAAATACAAATAAAATGTTTTTAGAAACTACTGTAAAATTTGTAATTTTACTTGTCATTCAGTCCCTTTAACACTACTTAGTGAATTGCATATAATAAATAAATAGAAACTTATTTTCTTTACGTTAATATGTCAACTTTGAAAATGCAAACATAGTATTC
Organism: Craseonycteris thonglongyai; assembly: GCA_004027555.1. NCBI lineage: Eukaryota > Metazoa > Chordata > Mammalia > Chiroptera > Craseonycteridae > Craseonycteris > Craseonycteris thonglongyai. The sequence goes on along the minus strand of PVKE010010632.1, from coordinate 20,536 downwards.
ATATCTGTGATGAGAGCAATAATGTAGTTCTCAAGATTCACAAATCCCCAAAGAAGTAATGCCTCAAGTATAAACAGTGCTAGACGCATTTATTTGCTTGATTCCTCTTGATATGTTAATAAAAGAAAAACAATAATAACAACAGCCTTTATAAAAAGCACTATTATGGTTCTTCAGCTGAAATTGATATCAGGCCAGGATAACAGAAGATGGCATTTAAAGTTATCTTTATAAATTAATCTTCCAATTTCTCATTTTTAATGTTTATCCTTTTTGGAAATAATATTTTGAGGAAATACACATTAAAGAGTGTTTACTTAACCAAAATGGAGGCTTTCTCTTTAAAGGAATTTCTTTCATAAAGCCTAGATCAAATCTAAGCTCATATTTTGAATATGGAAATTCTCTTGGTGATGAAAGTTAACTGAATAAATGTGGAATGTGTGTTTCATACTTTAAGTGTTCTTGAAAATAATAACTATGCCAGGGAACTTCAAGATGATGAAGTTTAATTGGCCCTGGAGTCTGAACAGATCTCACTGCCTGGGTCCAAATATGAACTTGCAACCAGACATGTGTGTAGAATCAGCACAAATCAACAGAGAATCATGGTTCTGGTGGGGAAAACATATGTGCCAGTCAGAGGAGTCCCTGGCTGGTTAAAGTGATGGAGTAATTGAGAACTTTGGCTCTGCTAAGTATAACTGGGTGCTAGGCAGGAGTCCATGAGGAGACTTGTACTGAGATTAGAGTAGTTTGTAACAAATGCCAAGACAAACACAGTTGGTGCTGCTAGGACAGACTGAGGCATGAAGAATGAAATCATTAGACATTATATGAGATTTTAAAAGATGAGGAATTATCTAATATGGCGTGTTTTCTTTAGTCTTTGGACCTGTATTTTTGTTTGTTTTCTTTTTTTCCTTTTTCTCCTCCCTGTTCTGGTTAGCAGTTGACCTAGCACTAATGTCATCTGGCCTGGGAATTCCAATTAATTATTTTTGTGAAATAGCTATTATCTTAAAGCAATTCCTTTATACTGGCAGAAGGTCCAGGCTAGTTTCAGAGTTTTGAGTGCCTGAAAAAATTGCAAAGTTTTCCCTTCTCATGTCCTCACCATGAAAGCAAGTAGGTAGTACCGAAGGCAATGGTGGGGTTTCTGGCATTAGTGACTTTTGTTCTGGTAACAAGAAGGAAAAGGAATGATTTGGAAAGACAGGAAATTTAGCTCTTACCTGGATAAATCATGTCACGTTTTAGTTTTTTTATGTTTTTATTTTTTTGTTTTCCTATATTTTACTTATTTTTTGGACAATGCTCTAATTTTACAAAGTTGTTGTGAGAATACTGCTGCTATCCATGGATTCTTAGGTTCACCAAGAAATTGGGTCCACAGTGACTAAGCAGCAAGAATTTGAGAAGAGACAATGGGCACAGAGATATTATGTTAAAAAGAAAAGATATAATGATAAAAATTAATTTTAAATAGCATAAGAACCACCCACCTGAACTTTTCTCTATCAATATAGTTACAAGACAGTTCAAACCTCAAATACAATGTGATGATGTGAAAGAAGTAAACCATGTCATTTAACATATTAATTGCATTATTTTTGGTCCTCAATAATCTTTATAATTAAAAAATGTATATTATTATATTTGCAATTTTTAATTAAAGGCTGAATTATTGTCAAATAATGAGTGGGTTATTTTATTTTTAATAAAGTCAGGGAAAGAAAGGAAATCAAACAAGTCTACTGAAAACAATTATTTATTCAATAGTACTTTGCTGATAGAAATTTAGGAATTAAATAAATCTTATGATTTATAATCTGGAAACAAGGAAAGTTTACCTATCAATTTTTTTCACATTATTTGATGGAAAGCTGGAGACTTTTAGAAACTCAGCACTTCCTGGCAGCGGCAGCCCTTGCTATATAGCAGGCACGTTGAACCTATGTATGGCCCAGGACAGCTTTGAATGTGGCCCAACAGAAATTTTTAAAACATTATGAGATATTTTTGCAAACTTTTTTTTTTAAAGCTCATGAGCTTTTGTTAGTGTTCATGTACTTTATGTGTGGCCGAAGACAATTCTTCTTCCAGTGTGTTCCAGGGAAGCCAAAAGGTTAGACATTGCTGTTGTAAAGGCAAGAGACAGAGAGCAGTGTTTACAGATTATCTACTTCAAGTCAGGCTTTTTACACACACTTTCTCACACACTCCAGACTAAGTGCCACTGAAGGAAGCATTATAGGCATCATAGTGAATAAAATCACGAACCTCAAAGAGAAGAGATAACTCCACCAAGGTTATGTTAATAAATGGTGAAGTCTGAATTTTGAACCAAATCATTTCTATCAACAAATCCGTATTTGATTTTCTTCATCGGTGAGCTAGAAGTGAAAAGCACTGAAATACGTTGCTTAAAAACCTGTACTACCCTTAGCACCACAGGAGTTTGAGAAAAAATTAATGGAAAACAATCTATTTCATTGACACTTTGTTTATTTAGTGAGAGTAGTTTGGAGCAGTAAACTGACCAAGACTGGAGCAAAGAAACAATGCACTTGTAGCCTTCTCCGGAAACCCTCACTCTCTGGAAAAGCGCAGTGTCTTGCAGTATTTATGTGATGGTCAGTCATGCACAGCCACAAGAGGAAACACAGGAGAGGCTCAGGAAAACAAAGTTTATTATACTCACGGGTCCCAGAGATGTGAGGCGCAGCATACCAGTCAGGGTTACATGGGAAAGACACCAGAATGGTCAGGAGGCAGAAGACAGGAGAGAGGTGAAAGGCCAGAGTCTCTACTGGGGTTTCAGTGGGAAAGGAAAGGCATGGCAGGGTGAACAGTTTCAGATTGGCTAGTTGGAATAATTCCAGTGGGCTTTACACAGCTTTGGGAGTGGTTCCCAGCTGCCAGGGATCTGGCCCTCAGATGATTAAGGCAGAGGAATATTTTCTCCTGAGGTATATGGGCCTAACTAAGCAAGGGCTCTGTTTTGCTTAACTCGCATTTCAAATATAAGCTCCTGGCTGCACCCTTTGCTACCTCGAAGAATTGGCTTGCACCAACAGGGATAATTTCCTCCCAGCTAGACAGATTTTTAAAGGGTCAAAACATCTTAATGCACTATATGTTTACAGTATACCCAACTGCCTATCTCCCCATCGTGGTATTGCTGTCTCTGAGCTTTCAAGTTATTGTCCTTTCAGGTGTTTGGTTTCAGACTATAGTGAATGTTTTTGACCACCTGGTTAGCAGACGTTCCTTCTATTTCCTAGAGAAGCCTAGTCTGAGTTAGTTCAGGCTTCTTACTTCCTTCATGTAACCCATATGACTCAAGTGGAAGTTGACCTGACCACCCTTTTGCTCATGGGTAGGCCTGAACGGTCTGTGGGGAACTATCTTTCCTTATTAGTAATGGAGTCAAGTAGAGGTATGTGACTCTACTTGATTTATATCATTTGATGGAAATGGTATAAAGATTTCTGGAGGGCTCTAGGGAAGCTCTTCATGGATCTGCTGAAAGGCACATAGGAAGCCTTTCTCTCTCTCTCACGGACAAAAACACACATGCCCTTAATGCCTCAGGTGGCCACTCCAGGGACACAAAAAGGAACACTGTCAGGATGCAGCCAACACTGCATAGGACAGAGCAGACAGACTGAACATGTAAGATAAAGGTATTGTGGTGCTAAGGTCCCAACAATTGTACCTCTGGATGTTCTATCTCTGCAAGTTCTCTCATCATTTAAGCCAATTTGAGTTGGATTTTCTATTGCAGAGATGCTCCAAAAGCTTGCTACCTGACACAGTAGCTTTAGATAAGTGGAAAAGGACTTGAAAATACCCCTACCTCAATGTTGGCTCTGGTGTTTACCCAGGACCACTATTTAGAAGGTTTATTGTTCCATTTTTTGCCTTCCAGAAGGTGTTTCAGTTAAGGTAATGAGCATAAAGAAAGGCATTTTCAGTGAACCTATGAACCAGAATTGGGATCACACAGTAGGAAGTTAGTTGATCATGTACACTGTGTCAGTCATTCTTCTGGGATGTAGAGATATAACAGAAAAGAAAACACCACCTCCAATAACAAGTTGCTAACTGTTTCAAAGGAGAAGAAAGGCAATGAACAAATAAACTGATAAGTACATAATATGTCAGGTCGTATGCATATTTTCATGTCAAGGCAGAAGAATGCTTTAAGCAAATATTAAAAACTGCTATTACAAAGAGCGCAAGTAAGGGAGAGTAAGTGAATGGTGAAGTGGGTGGGAGGTTCCGTGATTTTACATAATGTTGTACCAGGGAAGGTCTTTTTAAGAAGGGACATATAAGCAGAAAACCTAAATAACTAAGAGAAGCAGTCATGTAGTTATCTAGCCATCTGCAGGAAAAGTCTTCCAAGCAGCAAAGGCACTGAGGTAGGACCAAGCCTGATGTTAGAGAAAAAAGCCAAAATCAATCAGCCAATCAAACAAACAAAAACAAAAGAACACCAGTGTGTCCGGAGTGGAGGGAGTGAAAGCCATTTGGAGATTTTTATTTAACTTTCATATATAGTTGTTAAAGTATCAGAGGATCTTGTGCTCTGATCGGGTAAGTCTTCCAAACTAAAGCATTTCCACTTCTGTGAGACACTTGAATATATGTTAAATTAGTGAATGTATGTAGTTATAAATTTAATTATGAGGGTTGTCCAGAAAAAAATCATCAGTCATTGTCAATATAAGAAGAATGATTACATGGCTGGATACTTTCCGGACAGCCCTTGTATGTTCCAAATGGTAGACTAATGAAGAATTTGGGCTCCTGAAATGAATATTATACTCAAGATTGATCGAACCACTCTTCTACATATTCCTTAATATTGAAAATCATATTAAAAGTAAAGGTGTTATATTCTATTTTTGTCATTAAAAACAATGTCTTTAGGCTGAAAAGAGCTAATGAAGTACAGTGTAATAAAAGGAAGGCTACCTTGTTTCAATAGTAAAATTTAGGTAGCAAATTAACCTTATGCTTTTTCTTGATTATTGCTATGTAATAATAGGAGTAAAAATAAAGATATGTGAAGCTCTTTATTAAATTTTAGTTCTTGCTACTATTTTTTGCAGAGATTGACTTCTAATGCATGACCACAGAGATCTTAATTTGCATATATTGGTGTTAGTCATTTTCTGTGGCTAAAAACTTGAGAACTACCTCAGTGATACTAAATGAGCTAAACAGAAATGTATTTTAGACAATATATTTATTACTGATTAGGAATAAAAGTTAGTAAATTTTTATAGAAAGAAATAAATCAGCATGTTTGTTAAATAATTATAATATAAAAATAATTGTTTTTCTTATTCTAGACTAAGCTCTTGATATGTAATAATTGCCCAGAAGAATTTTAAATGGATATGACTATTTTGTAGACAAGCCCTATTTTAAATAATGGAAATGGGATTTGGAAATTCTAAGTAATTTAATGAAAGACAATAAGTCGTCTTGCTAAGCTCTTAATCAATAGTCTATACCATGCTGCTACATACAAGTCCAAGGCTATACACCAAGGCTAATAATATGTGAGTCTAAATATTTTATAACCAAGAATTTTCCCACTGGCCTATTATTGAGTCTTACAGTTCCATCATTAGAATAATTTGTGGCTTTCTGGGCTTTTCTTGTGGACCAAGACATGATGTTACCTGAAGTTGACACAACCTCTAGCTACAATAATAGCACAGATTCATTACTCATTACCAGCCATTACTTCCATGAGCACTTAGAGATTTGTAATCACATAAAATAGTGGTCTTACCATGTTATGCTCCTCAAAGAATTATTTTTAACAGTGTAGTGCCTTACACATTTAAATGAGGAAACATAAAAAAAAATGGAACATATTCAAAAGAGAATTCAGAGAGCACAGATAGGGTAAGTCAGCATTTAAATTGCTTAAATAAATTTGTTAATAAAAACAAAGCTGACTTCTTGGAGTTGCACTAGACAAATTCACTATTTTATTCAAAAGAATCATTTTCATTGCTATCAATTTCTATAAATTACCAAGTTATAAAATAGCTCAAAGACAATAAAATTCATGGATAACTCAAGGATGTGCTAGATGGGACACTAAGTGATCTTTTGCCAGTTCAAAGTTTTTAATATATTTTCAGATGTCTACCCCTCTGACAATCATAATAATCTCAAAGATAATTCTTGATCAATAAAAACGGCTGTTAGTTTTGACCTGATTATTTACCTAAGCACAGCAAGAGTGTTAATTTATCATACAGGCACCTTGACTTGGTTTTGCAATTCCTGAGTCATGCATACAGTGCTGCACAGCTGTAAAAGTCATAAATTAACTTCTGCCTGAATATTTTCATAAGGATCTCAGATTTTACTTTGTAACAGCCTCTATTTTTTCTATCCCAAGGTTAGGACGCTAAACTCAAGAATCTCTGTTCACCAAATTTTATGTATATATTTAAGTGAATTCTTATCCCCTAGAATTCCCCCAAATCTTTAAATATTTCTGGCTTCTAGGAATTTTTCATACTAGCATTAAAGGTAGGGCTGGGACTTCGTAGACCATGATTGGGCTACTATGGGGGAAGTTTGGAGGCATTGACTCCATAAGAAAAGTGACTCCCAACACTTTTTTTTTTCTTTTTCCTTAAAGGTAACTTGTTATACTTGATTAGAAGAGTTTTATTTTCATATATAAGACCTCTGGAAAAATCTTGGAATACATGTTTTTATTGTTCATAAGCAAATATTTTCATGAAAATTAAGGAGACATACCAAGTTCCTGAATTCTAGAGAGAAATATGTAGTGACTTAAATTTTGTCGCCTCAAAAGATTCTCAAGTCCTAACATTTTATTTGGAAATACGCTTTTCTCAGATGTAATTAAGAATTTTGAGTGGAAATCACCCTGGGTTTAGGGTGGGCCCTGTATCCAATGAGTGGTGATTTTATAAAAGAACTGAGAGGAAGATTTGAGACACAGACACATGGAGGGGGAGTCCATGTGAAGATGGAGGCAGCGACTGGAGTGGTGCATCAACAAGGCAAGAAATGCCAAGGATTGCCAGCTTCCACCGGAAAAGAGGAGAGAGGTGTGGGACATACTCCCCTCTCAGAGCCTTCCTCATAAATCAATCCCAGTAATACTTTGATTTTTCAGACTTCTGGCCCTCAGAACTGTAGGAAATTAAATGTCTGTCATTTTCAGACACTGAGTTTGTAGTAATTTATAATGGCAACCTTGAGCAACTAATACAGGTGATCAGGAAAAAACAAATATTATTTTACAATGCTGTATTTCTGCCTAAAAATAATGCATATCTTACTAAAATGTATGCATTATAGACAGCTTAAGATGAAAAAGGAAACTCTTTCTTAAATCTATATAGAAAATAGAAACTTAAAACTAAACTTAAGAACAGTATTCCAAAGAAAAAATCATAATAAAATTTTCTTCATTAGTTTATTTGGTCCTTGGGAATGAACTCCTATTGTGCTGGATCTTGGCTTAGAGGTTTAGTTTCAGAAAGCATTCTACTAGTATTGTTTGAAAGTTGTGTGATATCAGCTCAGAAGCCTGTATTCACATCTATTCTTTGAAGTGTCAATCATTTTACAGTCTCAGAGATGGACTTATATATTTCAGTAGCTTATAGAAAAGACTTCAGGCAAGCATCAGTGTAAACCAAAACTATCTAGAGACTTAATGGCTTTTATTAATTTATCACCACAATCAGTAATATCATCATAGTCAATAACATCCAAACAAAAGGAAATAAAGTTCTCTTTTGGGATATAGTGTAAAACTATATTATATGATTTTAAAAAAAAATCAATTTTACCCCTGGTAGTAAGAACTTATTATGGATAAAGAGGGCACTGACAAATTTCCAAGGACTTCCCATAGTTCTGAAATATTTAAATTAAGTATATGTTACTTACATGAACATTACCTAGGGAAGGCTGTATGTATCTTCTGAACTGACTTTTCCTATATAACATTGTAATAGTAATAAACCAAATGAACATAAAATTATCTCACATCTTATTTTAAGGTGATAGAACAAATCTTTGTAATTTCTCAAGAGAGCTCTTGGAATTCTCAAAAGTAGTTTTAGGTATAAAATATATCCTGGGGGAAGCCGGGATGGCTCAGTGGGTTATGTGCTCACTTTGCAGCCTTGGGGACCAAGGATTGAATCCCAGCCCCGGCCCATGTGGACCCATATGCTTCTCATGTAGGAGGCCTCCAGTTCAGTTCTCGCCCCCCCCCCCCCCCCCCCCCCCCCCCCCCCCCCCCCCCCCCCCCCCCCGGTTCAGCCTCTGGCTCAAGGGGATGTGCCTCCCATTCAGGAGGCTCCCCGCCCAGTTCCCACTCTGTGTGGCCCCCACCCACCTGTGTGGAATGAAACTGTGTTGAAAACTGATGATGTACAACTATGGAGACTGCTCTGGGCCCTCCCCCTTTCTCTCTCCCTCTCTGTCTCTGTATTTCTCTGTCAAAAACAATAAAATAAATCTTTAAAAATATAAAATAAAATAAAGCAAAGTAAAATATATCCTAAAAATAGTTTCATTCTTTTCTAAATTCAGGGATGGATTTCAAGAAGTCAAAATCAAAAGAGTTCTCAGAGGCAATTTGGCACTTTAATAAAATAGAATAATGGATGTCTGAAAACAATTCCTAGTTACCTATTTATTCAAAGTAACAATAAAAGATTTTAATAATAAGTCTAGAAGATAATTTTATTGTAAGAACTTTAGTTCTTTTATAACTGAGAAAATTTTTTCTTGTTTGCTTTTGTTTTTAATTAAATAATCAAAAACATAATAAGGTCAATGTAAAGCACAGAAAATGGTTCTGATGAGACAGTCTCTGCCACCTAATCTGGTTGCAGAGAAAGTAAAGAAAATCTTTTCATAATGTAGATGAAGGCATGAGTCAATAAACCAAGGAAATAAACCCACTAAAAATGAGCAAATGCCACTAAAATTTTAACATATGTCATAGCTTCTTCTCAGATTTAGGCATTGTAAACCAGGTTTAAAAAATTCCTACTTTCCAAGTTCTGTCCTGTATTATGTTTTTCATATTCTGGACCATACTGACCCTTTATTGTAGGACAACATATGGCCTGAGAACTCCGGGGAAAAACTTAGGAGGTTTGTGAGGTCAAAACTATTCTCACATTAGGGTGTTATTTGTCTTTTTCATTCTCATTCTCTAACAAGTGTGCATTGGAGGTTTCCAGAAGCTATATGACGTGTGATGTTGCAATAGATTGGGTAGAGAAGCACGTTGAGAAACCAGCTGCCTGTCAATTCATTTATTAAAAATCTTTAGAAAAATATAAAGCAAGCTTACTCTTCTCACTAAAACCTTTTAAAAATAGTTACAGTCATAATGTGATTGATTTTCACTTCCTCTTCAGATGCACCATTATTTTTCAAATTCTTAGTTTTAAGTGTTAGTATGACAAATATCAATAGTTATAATGCACAAAATAATGGTCTTAGGGCTTGACAATTTTTAATAGTTTAAAATTATTCAGAGAACAAAATTTTTGGAAAAAAGTATTTTAGGAAAAATCTACTCTTTTTCCTTAAAAAACAAAAGCACATCCAGAATTGTGTTTTGCTATCACTATTGACCCCTATATCCTTTCAACCACTGTATTAATGATAACTTTAAACCTGAGTAACTAACTTCCACTTCTAACCTGGGAACAAACACATTTCTTGAAATGTAATTTGTATATATTTGTAGGCCAACCTTCAATAGAACGCGCACAGCAAATCTAAACTTTACTGAAAAACAAGATAGTAGCATCTAGATAACAACAAAAAGTAGTTCAGGGAGATTAGAGGGACTAGGCACACAAGAGCACATGATTTAGAGATTAACAAAACTTCATTAAAATCACAAGTTATCATATAGAGGAATTCAATATTTGCCAAGAAACAGGCTCTGTAGTTTATGAATGTAGCCAGAAAAATCTACTAAGAGCACAGGAAGAAGGCCTGTCAGAATTGCAGCCAAAGCAAATAAACTTTAGTTAGAAAGATTCATGGTAGACCCACTGAATAGCTACACACTCCTGACCATCTTACACCTCCCTAAAGGGATTGGAACCCTGCACTTACCTAGGAATTCACTGACAAGCTAATGACAGGGAGGAGCTACAAGTGACTTTCTCTGTAAAGGTTATTTTAGCTATGGTGGGTTTTGTTTGTTGCTTTTCTCTGCAAACCCCCCAAACCAAAAGCTAGTATCAGTCTTGCTACTGGATCCAACTAGAAAATGGTGATGCAACAGCAGAGTCCAATCAAAATCTGGTGAAGGGGAAGAAAATACATATGAGTAAAAAATTAACTCGACTGAGGTATTTGTAGGAACTGCCCTGTGTAATCAAAAATGGTGCGACATGACTACTAATGAAAGTTGTTCATTCAGTTGTGCTAAGAGAGATGTTACCATCTAGGCTTGTAGAGAAATTGTACAAACAGAAAATAACACTGAGATACCAAAACTTTAAAAGCTTGTTGAAATATTTGGTAGCATCATTATACTCACTATAGCCAATGCACTGGACTAAACACACTCACATATAGTAAGTCCTTGGTGTTGCTGATGGGTTCTTGAAAACAGTGACTAAGTGAAATGACATATTAAGGGAACCAATTTTACCATATGCAAATTGATATAAACAAGAATTAATTTTCCGTCACATATTTCTGGTCACAAAAACATCACCACACTTTTAAATCAAGACCCAAAACACTTCTAATATTAAGCATTGAAATAGATGTGAGCTATACATACACTGAAGAAAGATGAATAACAAAAAGTAAGATCATTCTTTTTCAACCCCCCTTATTCTATCTCAGGGTCGTGAGTGGCCAGAGCCTTTCACAGCAGCCAGGGTGCAAGGTGGTACCTACCCTGTTCATCCAGGATGAATTCACATTCATTCATTGGGACAATGGAGACATGCCAGTCTACCACATGGGCATTGCATTGGGCTGTGAGAGGAAACCAGAAGATCCAGAGAAAACCCATGCAGACATGGGGAGAATATGCAAACTCCATATGGACGGTGGCCCTGCTGGGAATTGATTATTTTTCCAACAACATTACATTAAATGACAAAACAACATTAAGCAAAGTGACAGTATTCAAAGACCTGTTATATACAGTTCAGGAGTGTGACTGTATCTTTATAAGCCACATAACTAAAGCCTTGAAACTGTGCCAATCCATTAAGGTAGCCATTCTACTTCTAGAAATTTACCTTGAAGGAATGCTCAGATGTGGCTAATGGCAATAAAGCATGCATCAATCCAGAATTGGTTGAAAAAAGTAATAGTTCATCCATGTAATGAAACACTATTTGTAGTTACAGATAATGATGTGACTTTATTTATTTCTTCATTCATTTAATAAATATTTAAGTGCTCCTAAAATTATTCTAGGCACTATTCTATATTCTGGTCATACAAAAATGAATAAAACAGAAAAATCACTGCCCTCCTGGAGCTTACATTCTATTTAGAGTGATAGACAACTTGATACTAATAAATATACTTAAGTATATTGTGTTAGTAGTAAGGAGAAGAACAAAGCATAAAAATGTGATAATGGAATTTACCATAGAGTGGCTGAGGAAGGACACACTGAGAGAGTGAAGCTTGTATCAAGACATAACGTAGGTCAGAGAACACATTACGTAGTATCTGGAGGCATAGCATCCTACACAGGGTGGGGGTGGGGCAGCTAATAGCAAGGCCCCTGAAGAAGAGGAAGAGGTCAGCATGAGCAGGAGGGAGGGAGCAAAAAGGAGAGTTCTAACAGGTGAGGTCAGAAAGGAAGAAATGTGCCAATGAAGGACTGTGGCCATTGGGAAGGAAGAGAGAGAAGTCATGTGATTTGCCTAACACTATAATAAGATTCTTCTGATAGCTGTGTTAAGAATAGATTAGAATGAGCTACAGGTAGAAGAAAGGGAACCAGTTGTAAGGTTTCTGCAATAGCCTAGACAAGGGATAAAGGGGCTTGGAGCTGGATGGAGTAGTAGAGGTAGTAAGTGGTAGGATTCAGGTCTTATTTGAAAAGTCAAGAGCATTTTTATCAGATCGGATATGGGATATCAGTAAAATAGGTAAAAGATGACGTCAAGATTCATTTGTTAAATAACAGGAAGCACGGGGTTATTTTCTGAGATAGATAAGAGGAGTAGGTTTGGCATATAATACCCATCAGATACGAACTTGAACTTTTAAGTTTTGAATCTAAAGTTTGAGATGCCTATGAATTCTTTAAATAGAGATTATCAGTCAGTTGTACATATCAGTCCAGAATTCAGAGGAGAAGGCCAGACTGGAGATATATACTTCTGAGATGCCATCCTGTAAATGGTATTTAAAGGTTTCAGACTATATGTGTATACCAAGGAAATGGGCATAGAGAGAGAAGAAAAGAGGTAAGGACTGAGCCCACTAACACTTCAGTGTTTGGAGACTCGAGGTGAGGAGAAACAAGTCAAGGAGGCTAAGAAGGAGCAGCTGTAAAAATAAAACCAGAAGAAGCTCTGGAAGCCAAATGAAGACTGGTTTAAAAAAAAAGAGAAGGATCCACCATGTCAAGTAAACTGAGGCTCACACACTTAGAAGATGGTAGTGATTTTATCATAAAACAGTTTCACTGGAATGGGTATAAAAGTCTAATTGAATCTATTTGTTTATAGATATGTAACATTTTTGAAGCCTGTTAAAGAGAAATATTAGGGTATAAAACTATAAAACAGCACACTTTTGGATAGTATGGACTCAAACATATATACTTATATCTCTATGTTGTTATATATTGTATATGTGTGCATATTTTAAAAGAAATTATATATATGGGAAAAGTATAAAATAAAGCCCACTAAGCTATCAACAGGGACTATTTTTCATTAAGTGATATAAATTCTTTATTTTTGTGTTTCTCTGTTTCAATTTTTAAATAAGTATTTATTACTTTTGCAAGTGGAAAAAAACAAAAAACAAACAAACAAAAAACCCTAAGCCATTTCCTAAAAAATGTAAAAGGAAATACACCATGAGCAATAAGGTGATCTACATTATGGTAAAAAAGTCTGTAAGATAAAGAATAAGCTGAAAAGGCTTTGGGTTTCTCTTAAATTAGGAAATGTTTTGGAAAAAGTTTGGTTGTAAAACGCATTTGCATTTAAACACTTGAAATAGTTCATAGAACTCTTTCTTCTTATGTCGTGAATTATTATTTAGTAAAGAGTGTTCTTTTACGTAAAAACAAAAATCTGATTTCAATTGCTCTTAATGGTCTAAAAACAAGATGCTGCATTTAAAAATCTCTTAAGAATATGCATTACAAAGTTGAAATTTTATTATTTTTCCTTACAAATTCAATCTTCTTTATTTCTTTTATGGCTCAATAAGTGTTTAATGTAGTAAGACTTATATTTATACTTTTCAATAGCAATACTTCAAGAAGGCCTCAGTTTACCAAAATGATCCTCAAACACAATCTTGGCCCAGGAAGCAGCTGTAACCTATTTCTAAAGAAAAAACTGCACCATGCTGAGTTGTTTAAAGAAGTAATATTGTGCTGAGTTTTTTTCTTGTGATTTAGTTTGAAATACTGTGCCTAAAATGCTGAGCTTGAAGTCCCATAAAGCTTGGTATGCTTTGCAAAAAGCACTCCCCACTTAATTTAGGCCAGGCTTCCTTTCGCTTTGAAGGAACAAAAAGGAAACGTTAACTGTTCCTGGACTTCTTTTTAGGAATTGACTCAAGATTTCCACAGTGGCCGTGGTGATGTTCATAGCAAACTGAGTTAATTCTGAATGAATGAAAGAATGAATGATCTAGCAAATTCAAAAGAAAACAGTAATTCACATGTTATCTTTACAAAATGTAATGTCTTGAATGTAAATGTAAAGGCGTGAAATTGAATGTATTTTTGTTTAATGTAAGATAGTGTCCTTTCAAAGCTGTCGTAGCTTCAGGAACACAATACTGTACATAGATAAGTCTCATTGCTGTCTAAAATCTAATAAAAGGCAAAGTTAAGAAAATATTTGTATGTTTACTTTTCAGTCAGCATAAATGGAGCTTCATTCTTATCAGCTACTTGTTATTTCTATACTTGTTTTCTCTTATAAGAACTACTTTCCTCTATTTTCTTCTAGTCAAGCTAAAAATCTTTCTTTCAACATCTTCATAACCTAAGCTTAGGACCCAAACAATATTAGTGTCAAATAGCCAAATATCTTTTCTACTGATCTTATATACAGAAAAAGTTCCAATTCAGAAAAACAAAACAAAAAAACACCAATCAGATTGAATGTATATTCTAGTCTATAAAGTAATAACTAAAATGTAAAGCACTGAGCAATAGATAAAAAGCCATTTAAAGTGATAATACAAAATACTTGAAAGTACTTGATGGTTCCAAAGGAATACAGGAAAGAAAGAACAAAATATAAAAAAATAGATTAGACAGATACAAATAAAATAGAAGGATAGTAGACCTAAACTCAACAGTGCCAACAACAGCATTAAATATAAATAGATTAAATACTCCTATGTGAAGGCAGAGATTTTTAGAATGTTTTCAAAAATATCCAACTTTGTGCTGCTTACATTTAAAAAGTCAAGCAAAGCTAAAGGGTTAACTATAATATCTGACATTAAGACTTATAAATATACAGCATATAATAATTCTGTTGGCATAGAACAAATATAAATAGATCAGAATAGAATCCAGAAATAGAACTAAGTTATACACACACACGTATATACAATCAATTTGTTTTTGGGAAGATGCTGAAGTTATTTAATGAGAGAAAAATGTCTTTTTCAATAAATGGCACACTAAAACGGGATGCACATATGGAAAAAAAAAATAAACCTTGACCCAAACCTCACACCATATATATGTGAGGTGAATTGTTAGCCTAATGTAAAAGCTAAAATTATAAAGCACATGGAGAAACAAACATGAAAAATATATTTGCAAACTTAGGTAGAAAAAGATTCTTTTTAGATATAAAAGAGCATTAATTGTAAAACAAAAAATTTGTAAACTGAACTTAATACAAATTGTTAAGATTTTCCTCAACAATAATATAATTACATGAAAAATCAAGCTATAGAATGAGAGAAAATATTCACAATTAACATCTTGCAAAGAACTTATATTAATAATACCTAAATAATTCCCACAAAATAATAATACAAAAACAAATGAACAATTAAAGTGGGTAAAGATTTCAAAAAGATATGTGAATGACTGAGGTGATGCAAATTAATATCACATGAGGTTGTGCTTAGAAAACACCCACTACAACTGCAAAAATTACACACATACACACACACGTGCCCCAAACAAATAATTCCAAATGTTGGACAGAATATAGAACAATTCAGAATTTCATGCACTTATTGGTTGCGAGTATTTAAAATGTTAGTTTTGCCTTAGGAAGTGTTTGTTATTTTCTTATAAAGTTAAAGAGAAATCAACCTAATAATACAACCATTTCTCTCCTGCACATTTACCCAAGAGAAATAAAAGCATGTATCTACAAAAAGATTTGTACAAAAAATATTCATAGAAACTTGATTCATAATGGCCTAAAACTAGAAACAATCGATGTCTACCAGTAAGTGAATGGGTAAACAATATATTTACACTACTCATCAAGGTAAAAGACAAAACTGATACACAATGAAGCTCAAAGATTTTATATTGAGAAGATATGGTTAATTCAAAAGTGTGTATAATGTGTTTTATATTTGCAAATTAATAAATGACATTCTGACAATAACATCAATAAAAACAAAATGGGCTGCTGTTGTAAGGGGCAGGAGAGAACTTTCTAGTTTGTTGGAATTATTATTTTTCTGTTGTTGTTAAATTTATTGGGGTGACATTAATTGGTATCAATTATGTTGTGTCCAGGTGTGCAATTCTACATTACATTGTCTATACATCGCATTATGTGCTCATCACCCAGAATCAGCTCACTTTCCATCACCACATGTTTGCTTCCCCATCCCTACTCCCCTCCATCTCTCCCACCCACCTCATGCCTCCTTGCCCTCAGGTAACCACTATGGAATTATTTTTTTGAGTTATTTTATTGTTTGAGAGAAAGTAAGAGAGAGAAAGAGAGAGAATGGTGGAGGGCCCAGAGCAGTCTCCATAGTGGTACATCATTAGTTACGACATGGTTTTATTCCACACAGGTGGATGTGGGGCCACAGGGAGCAGGAACCAAACAAAGGGCCTTCCACATGGGAGGCAAGAACCTTTGCTGTGGAGCCATCCTAGTGGTTATCACTTGTGCCATAGTTCAGCAATTGTGAAGCAAGTGCTCAAATGTTGAGCTATCCCAGCATCCCCAGGAAATGTTTATGTCTCCACTGATCTAATGGTTACATGGGTGTATACATTTGTTGAGGATTATCAAATTATACAACAAAATTTGGTGCATCTTATTGTATGTAAATCATACCTCATTTAAAAAAATATGTGATATGATGATGGAGCTCTGGTTGTCAGGATTTATCTACTGTGTTTAGGGATATCAAACACACTATTGTTTTGCCTAGGAATTCTAAAGCTAACTACCGTACCCATACGATGGATGGATATTAATCCTTCATAGAAAGCTAGCATATAGAATTTTAAAACAAACACAAGTCCCTTTATGCCTTAAAATAAAACCTGAACTTATGTAAGCAGACATCAATATTTCATGGCATAAATTAAAAGTTGAGGCTTGATAGCAGGACATAGCATTTGAAGAACCACGGTTTTCTGACCACTAACCAGTCCAGCTTCATTTCACTACATCTACACAGAAGAGTTGCTTTCTTAAGGCATTAATTGGTTGCCCAAATTAACAATCACCACTGATCTCCTGGCAAGGCTATTGGGTTATAAAGATAAATAACATAAGACTTCTGTCCTCAAGGAGACTGCAGTCTATACACACAGTACAGGATATCTGTTATTAAAACACTGTACAGACATTAAGATGTGAATGGATTTTCCATGTTAAATGGTATGCTGAAGTTAAATTAGACATCTTGATGAATAACCTATCAAAATGGATTCGTTGCTGGGGTGGGGTTGAGGGGCTTTTGAACTTTAAATTCAGCACTCATCCAACTCTTCAAACTTTGAATAGTAGTTTTTATTCCAACCAACCAACCCACTAAATGTGTGCCTTTATTTCTCAACTGGAAGTGGAGGCCTCAAAACCCCAGAAAGGAAACATTTGTTTTGGCCTTTTTTTAGCTGTTCTCATTGAGAATATTCAGACAACTAGGAGAAGGAGGGATCCTGTTAAGTTTCCGTAAAACCACCAGCACTGACACCACAGAACAGTTTGTTCCTTTTGTTGGTTTTCACATTCCCTGAAACTCGGAGGTGATGACAGGAAGAAGAAAGGTTCATCAGTAAAGAAATGGAAAAGTTACCTTTGATTAATTTGAAGATTTTGTGTCCTGAGTAATGTGTTTTATCTAATAAAAGAAGTAGTTTCAATTTCATTGTGAAAATTAAAAGGTTTTAAAATTGTTTAGAAATTATGACTTTACCACGAATACCACTCAGCCATATTTATTTTCCACTAAATCCTAAAATTTAGAATTATGATGTTCAATTTCCCATTTTTAAATTAACAGAATAGAATAAATATGTCTATATTAACCTTTTTATCTTACTTGGACATATTAAAATTCATAGTTTTTAACCCACAGAAATATAAAAGATGTTTATATGTTATATGGCCATTATGACAGATTACAAATATTCCAAATTACTGTATAAATAGTGAGCTGCAGAGCAACTGAGAGCCTTACCTGTAACTTGAATGAAAATGATAATTCTTATTTAACATTTTAGAGGCCAATACCACATTTTTTACCTATTTTTATATAAAATGTGATTTGCCACTAGTCAACAGAATGAAAAATAAACCCAGTTAAATCTAAATTTTATCATAAAAATAAGAATGATACTAAAGAAATGTTTAGAGTATTCTGTAAGAAAAATGGTGAGTGTTTGAATTATAACACGTAATCAGAAATGATCAATGAATATGTTGAGTGACTTGTTAAATCTTGTATCTAGTTAAAATGAGAAACTGATCAAAAGGAGAATCAATTTTCATTTCTAGTTTTACCACTAGATATGTGATCTTGGAAAGATAGTATAAAGGACTCAATGAAGATATTTTCTCCAATGGCAAAGATCATAACAGCAAACCTTTCCTTTTTTTTTAATGAAAATTTTTTTTTCAATTACAGTTGACACAAAATGTTACATTAGGTTCACATATACAAGACAGTGATTAGATATGTATATAACTTATAAAGTGATCACTTCAATAAGTCTAGTACCCATCTGATACCACACATAGCTATTATAATATTGTTGACTATATTCCCTATACTGTACGTTACATCCCTGTGATCATAACAGCTGATATGATAGCATCTGCTTGATCTCTTACAAGGGTGGGCTAATAAATTTTACCTCCACTGTGATATATTTTGTTACATTAGACACATCTGGATATAACCAGTTCTGTATAATGACATGGTATCTCCACTCTACCATTCTCGACCTTGCACACACAGTAGCTTATGTTTTTCACTAAGTGCACACTGAAATGAAAGTGTGCACACACAAAAAAACCTGTCAACATGACCTTCCTAGCCAAAACCTGAGTTTTGAATTTTTTTCAGCTGAGGTGATCCCTTATGGCTGAGTTCCATGCACTACCTTTTGTGTTTGGGGTCGTAATGATGGACCCAACTTTCATCACCTGTAATAATCTTTTTTAAGAAGTCCTCACCTTTTCCAAAATATACCAGGAGTGTCTAAGAAATACAAGTGCTTTCAGTTTTCATTTCATCAGACAGCATGCATGGTATCCACATGACACAAACTTTGGGGAACCCAAGAACACTAATCATGTATCACACTCTCTCCTTAGAAATACCAGCATTTTCTTCTTGTTTGCTGTGATGATTTTCTCAAATCAGTTCTTCAATGTAATCTTGATGAAGCTGATCACTTGCAGTCATAGGCCTTCCACTTCTTGGTTTGTCACTCAAATCTACTGGCCCCACTTCTCCATCTTTGAATTGTCTTATGCAGTGTCTTACTGTACTCACATCAACACACTGATCACCATAAATGTCATGCATTTGTCTGTGAATTTTAATTGAAGGAACTTTTTCTGCTGTTAAGAATCCAATAACAGCATGCTGTTTGAACAGAACATCTGAACAGTTTTCCTTTTGATGTGCACTGGGTGAAACATGCAAGCATCTCTGTGTGCAAAGTCAAGAACCAGTTATATCCAGAATTTACCAGCCTACCCTCATACATTAGCAAGTACTCATGGCTTTGTGAAGCAGTGTTAGATTTTCTATAAATTATCTGAGATTACTTCAGCATATAAAGTGATATAGAAATGCATGTTATTTTTAATCTGTGCCCTAGAACAACCAGTTCCTTTGAAGAATCCTAATTAAGACTATACACTCCAAGGATATTAATTACTACTGTAAAATTCTTCATCAGAATCCTACACTGCAGAATGATGGTCATGATCAATTCAATGGCCCAGAGTTTGGATCTCTGCTCAATGTCAAGTGGTATGATAATTAGCCTAAGAAAATTTAGCAGTGATTTTTCTGTAATGAAATGACTATTGTCTGAGATAACATGAATTGATCACTTCTGATTTTGTCTGAATGAAGTATAAGGTTCTTAGATTAGCTAAATAGCTCAAAATGGTGCCCAATGCTTAGGACTATGTCTCCCATTCTGACTAGCAAACTAACAGCTCTGTTACTAGAATGTTTTTGCATTTGTCTTCTGGGATTTTTTTGTTTAAATTCATTGTAAGAGTGTCCAAAAGAACAAAGAAACTTCTTTAAGTTTTCAGGTTTGTTTGTGCTTGCTAGTAAACGTATGTATGGCCAAAATTAGCCTGAGATGTGTTTTATCACAACGTGCCAAATAGTAGTAAGGTGCTGGAGGCTATAGTTATCTTGCCGAATGAATCCAATAATGTTTCTTTTCAGATTTATTGAGATCTAATTGACATACAACAGTGTGTAAGTTTAAGGTGTACTATGTGATAATTTGATATATGATATATTCAGAAATTATTTCCACAATAAGAGGAGCCCAGTAATTCTGAAGGACGGAATCAAGCTTATCCAACCTGCAGCTTGCGTGCATATGCAGCCCAGGACAACTGCAGCCTAGCACAAACTCACAAACTTCCCCAAAACCTGAGATTTCTTTGTGATCCTCCTCCTAGCTCACCAGCTATCACCAGTGTCAGTGACTCCACGTGTGGCCCAAGACAGCCCCTTCTCTTCCAAGGCTGCCCAGGGAAGCCACAAGGTTGGACACCACTGAATTACATCAGTTTGGGTAAGTTCACAACAGCAA